>JALPQI010015799.1:0-22202 GCA_025490895.1 Thaumatotibia leucotreta | reverse complement strand
TTACTTACGACCTTTTGTTTTGCGTTAACACTTACTAGACAATCAGCAGTCTAGCACTTTTCTATTGTTAATGTTTTTTTTATAACACCTAACGTATCCGTTACTTGACAAATTACGGTACGGCTACTGGTCAAGGTTACGGGGCGACATTTTCGTGACACCTTTTCTAATAGATACCGCGTTATCCCAATATCATTTTCGGCACGCGCGAAGGTCACCATCACCAATCGATGGGTGCCTAGTTAGTATTCATTGTAAAGTAAGGGTAAAAGGTATAGATGCGCACAACGTGCGTAAATATATGTACACAACCCTATTACTATAAGGTCGTATATACCTACATATTTTTTGCGCTTTGCAGTCATTTATATCTTTCACCACCATTTTTTTTGTGTAGGTACAAAATTATTTTCTTACAAAAAATAAATACCATGGGGCAAGACATTTTCAACACCTCCTCAAGGTCCCCTGTAAAACTTTTCTTCCTCCAACGAGCTGCCGGCTCCTTGGGAGTAGGGTTCGATCGTAGGTCGATCGAAGTTAACCCAGAAAAAAGTATAGCACTTATTTTCACAAGAAAAGCCCAATTATTCGATTACGTCCACCTATCTTCCCATCCGTTAGAACAATACTCCCATAAAGTGGCAAAATGAAGTAAAATACCTCGGAGTCACCCTGGATTCCCGTTTGAATTTTCACTTCCACATAAAAATGGTTCGTGACTGAGTGATTTATCATGGGGAGATTCCACCCTTTGATAAACGCAAAAAACCAAATGTCCTTTAAAACAAATGAATATTATAGATAGGTAGGTATATTTTTTTTTTTTCAATTATTTATTCAAAATAAAAAATCTTAGGTTTCGGGTACATAGTTTGTCACTTACCGAAGCCTTATTGGCTTAATTGTAAGTGATTTGTCGCAAATTACACTTTTGCTTCTTCTTAACTTAATATGGTAATTAAATGGTACCTAATAACAGTTTATAAAGTGACTTTTTAGGACTCTTTTACATTTAACAGCTTTATCTATTGTTTCTATTTTATTTAGTAACTCTACAGGTAAATCATTCAATATAAGAGGTAACATGAAGTCTGAGGTACACTTTCCATAATGATTTTTACAGCTAGGCAATAAATAAGGTGGTAAGTATGCCAGATTTCTTAAATTACTACTACGTACTCTCTTTTTTAATTCTTTTATACTATAAAGATTATCACAGATGATTTGAGTTTTTAGTTTTTCATGTATACTTAACACCTTACAGTAGCCGAACAACTTAGTGTAGTTATTTGAATATTGCAATTTAATTTTATTAGGCACTATAGTTTTAAGAATACATATTTGTAATTTTTGAATTTTATCTAAGTGTGTTTTATGTGTACGACCATATGCACTAATACTGTAGTTTATTATAGAATCTGCCAAAGCTAAATACATTAATCTAAGTGTGCTGTATGGAAGTTTAAATTTTAGTATTGACAGTCTAGCTAATATAGCTCTTAGTTTTCTACAAATACCGTTAACATGGTGTTTCCACTTAAATCTATTATCTATGATCAGCCCAAGATAAGTATGTTCTGTGACAAGATCAAGTTTTTGACAACTACAACCAGCAACAACCCCCCCATGCAGGCAAGTGTGGTCATGTGTAACTATGTATGGTGCAATAGAATTTTTTTTATGTGCTGATGTTATCAGCATTAATTTTGTTTTTTTGGCATTTATGACAAGTCCCACATCATGAGCCCATAAAATATGCATCAAACCAGTATTTCTACACTTGCATCGCTTTTGTCCACGCCTCGAAGTATTGCCTCGCAATCTTTTTTGTCACTCATTGCCATGGTTACTTTCTCCTGGGTCACCCTTACAATCGCGGTTTAATAGCATTAAAATTGACAAGACTTTGAATTTTTTGACAGTTATATGGCCCTTCCAATGTGGGTCATCCACTAATTATAATAATAGAACTGACAGGATACTTTCTTCTAGCGAACTATTCAACTGTTGTCTCCTCGGTGATGTGACAAAATAACAACAAAAAAGTTATTAACCCCTAATTACTGATACCGTGGCTACAATATTTCCTCTAATGAGAGATATAAGATGGTTTCCAATAGTTCATTTGAACGGTTCCGTTTCAATGTACCATTCAATGAGTTAATTGTTTACTCGCGAAGACACGCCGAGGATAATAAACTAATCGATGCGAAGTCGTTGAAGCAGCTTATGGAATTAACTTCCTTGGATACAATTCAAAATGTACGAAGCAAACTAATTAATGAAAATTATATAACTAGAATAGCTACAATATGTGCTTTAATGCTCAAGTGACAAATAGGTACTTAATTATCTTATGTTATAGTAATTTAATCGTAATCGTTAACATTAGAATTAAGATTATTGAAATAAATTATTTTTATTCTTATTACCATTGTAAGAAATGTAAGAATGCAATGTAATCCATTGTTCAATCTGGTAACAAGTGAAAATGAGTAAATAAAATTATAGTTACACATTAAACAGAGACTAATCCTCTTTGTTGAAAACCTCAATAAAATAAAATCGGTGAATCTTCATTTTTCAACATTTCTTTTCGTGCTGGATACTTAGGGGGTTTTGCACAAAAGATACTAATATTTTGAGATACTAAATTTGCAAGTACAGGTCTACAGAGACCTAATCTAGATTTAAGTTTAGTTTCTAACTATACTGGTTATTGTTTTTTTGTTATTCATGGAAGGGCTTGGTTATCCTGATTACTTTTCAAGTTTGATTGTTCCTTTTTGGTTCTATTGTATCAATAAAGCGTAATAATATGTATAACTTAAAATATATCACAAAATTCAATGATTTTATCTCAATTAGGTATGTATCTCGATTTATTTCTAAAAATACATTGTGCAATTCACTGTTGTTAATGTGCTATTGATTATATCAACGCTTAATTCGAAGGACAGGAACTCTTTAAAAAAGTCTTAAATATATTGGATATAAGTATTAAGGGTAGTTTGGTCAAATGTTTGATACATCAGGCATTTTCTAACGGCATTGTACCCGCACCGCAAGTCATTTTACATATTTTTGAAAGCGAACAATAGTCGGGGGAATTTCTAAAGAGAGCAATATTTTACTCAAACGGCAGATGCCAGTGGCAACAGCCCGACCCAGCTTATCCTGATTGATTCTGATTAATTATTCTTATTAGCACGATTTAATGGAAATGCCTCCTAATTAGTTGTTTCAGCTTATAGCCAGGCAGTTTAGGATAATTTGTAGTGTTTTCGTTTAAAATGTACTAATATGTTAAATACGCAAGCTAAACATAATATTATTATGATTGTTATATTATAGCAAAATTACAGGATTTTTATAACTATTAATTTAAATCCAAGCAGATCTGAAAAACAAAAATTCATGAAGAATAAAAAAGTTTTGACAAAAATGTACCAAAATTATTAAAATATCCCATAACTTGCAGATCCTACCTGACGACTTCGTACCAACCTCTTTAACCCATGTGCCGTCCCTCATAAATAACAAATACGTTGAAGTTGTAACTCCGTAATTGGAAATATTTACGCGTCCTGATACCTTCCGTGGCGTCACGCTTTGAAGCAACCACGCGACAACACGACGCATTTTGCGAACGCAACCTAATTTGATTTTGAACAATTTATGGCAACGTAGCAGCTGCCTTTTATATTGTAGCATTTGAAACTTGACTGTAGCATAATTATGTAACTTCAGTTAGTACAGTTACGTCTAATATGTCTACATTTCAGAATTATTTCCCAAACACAATTCATATATAATAGTGAATATCATATCGACTCATAGATATTATGAGTCGACCGTACCTTTAATATCCTGATTGCCAGGCTTGGAATACATACCTCCTAACATGTCAATACATGATTTTCTTTTAATAAATAAATAAAGTTATAACGTTTTTCAGTACAGAGGGCCTTCTAAGTTTCAACGGGTTATTCCCACCTGTTACCACCAACTTGACACCAGTGGTAACAACTGGGATTTTTTTTCCCACCTGTTACCACCAGAGTATTTGGTGGTAACTACTGGGAAAAAGAATTCCCAGTAGTTACCACCAATCACTTTAGTGGTAACTACTGGGAAAAATAAATCCCAGTTGTTACCACCAAGTACTTTACTAGTAATGTAATGTTTTTAATAGAATATACACAAAATACTTTGCCAGTTATTAATAAGGAGCTAATTTTATGAATATTCCTTCATAAAATTAGCTCTGTTTCCTTTATTTATAAAATATCTTATTAACCATCGAATTTTACTAAAAATGAATACATTTTGAAAATATTTTTTTTACTTTATTTTTAAATATGTTGTCAGTATTACCTAATCTGAATCTGAACCAAAAATATTAAGAACTACTGACTTGATTATCACAGGGGCAGGTAAAAAGGGATGACGGGTGACCGGCTCGTAGAAGGGATAACTTTCATTTTTCATCGTGTTCTTTTAACTGATTACGAATCTCAATCCTTTTTTAAGATTATTATAACTACTACAAGGTTTTAGGTACTTACACGAAAAATTAAATATTGAAATATTCTTGTTTTGAATAAAAAATCAGTGTAATTCGTCTTTATTTGTAGTATAACATTTTATAATAATTATAGTCTCTGGAAATTGTTACCATTGTATAACAAAATTTATGGCTACTAGGTATCCTATTGCAATAGGACTACTAAATTTTAACTTAGTGGTAACTACTGGGAAAAAGAATTCCCAGTAGTTACCACCAATTAGTTTAGTGGTAACAGTTGGGAATTTTAATTCCCAGTTGTTCCCAGTGGTAACAGGTGGGAAAAAATTTCCCAGCTGTTACCACTAGTGTCAAGTTGGTGGTAACAGGTGGGAATAACCCGTTTCAACCTGATAAGAAATGAACCACTTCTCGCGTAAAAAAAGCACCATCTGTGCTGAAAATGGGCTTTCCATGAAACACGAGTTGTTAACCAATGGACGTAGACCCTAAAGTGTAGACAGATACCATACAAGTCAACGAAGCATATATGATTTATTAATTTTAAAGCCAGGGTTACGCACACTTGATTAAACCAAAAACCAGCCACCCCTTTTACCCTTTACATCAAAGATACCTATAGCTGTTCGCTCACCATTATAAGCCGGTATTACTTTAGTACAAAATCTAGTTTTCTCTGAAACGAGATTAGAATCCAGTTTCTGTTTATGTAATTCGTTTCTGCAAAGCAAATGCAACCAGATAAAAGATTCTTATTTATGAAAGTGCATTCGCAACCAGTAATTGGAGTACCATCGCTAACACGGATATTTTACTATGTGTGAACCTTAAAACCATTGTAATAAGGGCCACGATGGGCCAGTTTACTGGCGTTTGGATCAATTTGTTTAAGAGGCTATGTTTTCAAGGGTCCTGACTCAAGTGTCGACTTTTTCTTTTGTAGCGTTTTTATCTCATATTATTTAATTAATAATGTGTAATTGTACCTAATACATAAACAAATAAATCTAATTTACTAACTATAACAATTATAGTTTTTGGGAGTTTTTGTGAAACACAAAATCACATTTTTTTTTTTAATATTTTGATTTGTATATTTTTCCAAGTAGTCACACTACATTATACATTATAATATATAAAATCTAATATTTATAATAACAGCTTTTAGTAAAGCGAATGCTATAAAGCTACAAATTTTTTTTTTTTAATCCTGCTGAACTGCATTGTATTCATCGAAAAAACATACCACAGAAAAAAAACTTAATAAAAAGATTCATAACAAGCCTCAGTCGGTTTGGGGTTGAGACCCATTCAAATCGTTAAGAAAATCAAATTCAAAAACCGATGGATCGACTAACAAAAGTAACTTGTTATACAAGTGGAAGTTGTATTAATTGAAAAAGCATACTATAGAAAAAAAACTTAATAGCAGTACTAAAAAAAGAGTCTTTAAAAAATTTCAGTCAATTTGTGGATGGGATCCATTCAAATCGTTACAAAAAATCTAATTCAAAAACTGACGGACCGACTATCAAATAACTTGTTATACAATTAAAAGTCTCTATTTGACGCCATTAATTGGATAAAGACTCTCGATGTCTTGCATTGCAAAATTTTGAGAGATAATCACAGTGCATTTTACGTCATCCTACGGAATCGTCCTACTCAGCTAACGAAGACCCATTGGACACACTAGCACCCTCGACTGAACCCGAGACACAGGCCAATATGTGACGATAAGAGTATCACGGGGGCCTATCTAGATCGTCCCAAGAAGCCTTTTGAGCTTTTCAAAAGCTATTGTTAGGCGGGCTTTCAGGAAGATTATGATAATGCGGCAGCCATTATTTCTCTCAATTTCACCTACAATATGACGCATGTATCTGATTAAATCGCAGTGCCATTTATGTATAAGTAACTAATAATAACTAATAATAATAATCGGAGGATAGTATGATAAATAAAATTTGTATTCAAAGTTTAAAATTGGAGGTTATTTATATTTTCTTCGATTACAGCGATAGTTAAATATTCATTAAATAATACTATTTCAACGGATAACATGGCGTATCCTAATTGAATTTAACTACATATCGACGTTTCGAATACTTTACAGAGTTCTTGGTCAACGGGTGAACGCGATTAAATCCGTAAAATAGTTTTATTTCAAGTAGGTTTTTGATTCAAATACTGATAAGGCAATTCATTTGTATGACAAGTATGAATGTTATCTGAGGCTTTACATTTTCAAGCGACTTTAAAATAGGAGGTGGTTCTCAATTCGACTGTATCTCTTGTTTCACTCTTTTGCTCAAAGGTTAACTGAAAGAGATCCCTTACAGGGATAAGTTCGCCTTTGCACCTGTTCAAATTTATAAGCGTATTTTTTTACGTATGTTTTGTGTACAATAAAAAAATTATAAACATACATACAATGCTGTTGTCTAATTTTTTAATTTTATATTATGCCTCGTTATAGTTAGTCTAGTCATTACAATTATGAACTCTCCCCCTGCTCCCTCTGTTCTAGATGCAGCTAAGTTCACCAGAACATCACCGGGTAAGCTTGTTTTACTCTTCACCTAATTCACAAGTTTGCTATGTAACGAAGTTTGCAAGAGAACGTGATTAAACTGACGAAAACTTAACCTCCTGATCGTATAATCAAGTACAAAAATACGCACAACGTACAATCAAGTACAAAAATACGCACAATGTACAATCAAGTACGAAAATACGTAGAATCGCCATAAGAGATATCGGAGAGGCCACGGTTCTCAGAAATATCTACACATGGAGGGAATCTAACGCGGTGACAATAGAGGCCGCCCTAGCCAAGATGCCATTCTGAAATCGTATACGATAAGCGATAATGAAAATATGAAAATAAATAGCACGTAATCGATTACAATTTCTTCACAATCCATTATGTGCATAAATATGAAATATATAATTTATTTTTACTTTTCTGACAGATGCTATAAAAAGGAGTACCTATCTGTCACACGGTACCAAAATTATTTTCGTCTCGGGCGTTAACGTTTGAATCCCTCATTACGCTTAAGATTCCACTTTAGAAGTTAATTGTGGAATCCATCGCTTTATTCGGACGTCAATGAGCGCCCTCGTCGAAAATATATAATTTTGATCCAACAATCTACTAGGTCTACCACCACGACCACGGGTGTAACGTCATGCCTTAAACGTCAGGATATAATTAAACGTAAGTTTATGCGATTAAGACCCGTTTGTCTGTAAAATATGAGTGATAATCGTGAAAGTTTAAATCAATATAATCTACTAGGTATTTCTTCCTACGACCTCAGAAATATGCTGACACAATTCAATAATGCGGGAACCCGCTGGAGGCAAGCAGCGCAGAACCGGTCATATTGGCGATCATTGGGGGAGGCCTATGTCCAGCAGTGGATGTCTTTTGGCTGAAATTATGACGATGATGAATTCAATATTATCTTCATATTACTTTAAATTTAACAAAGGAAACGACTGCTTTCCTGAGAAATGAAATTTCGAATTTCCCAAGAATCAATACTATTGTTGCTTGAAATATCTTCCTCTGTTCCTGCGGGTGTCATTACGGGAACTTAAGGGATTTGCGTCGAAACGTGCTACGGGCTATATAAGGGGATGACCAACAACATTACTTTCTAGGAGCCCTTTGGGAGTGATCTGGGGCTAAACAAATGTCAACATATAGGGCAATATTTAACCCTTTCCGATGTTATTTACGATCACTACATTTTCTACTGTTGATTCATTAATTTACTTGTAAAAAAAGTAATAAATGTAAATTTAAAGTCGTCACATCCAATCATCGTCCTATTTCAGTGCACTGCTGATAAGCAACGGCGGCAGCTCGTGGTACGGCTACTGAAAATGTTGCTCCTGAATGCTCGAATAGGTATGTACAAGGCGCTTTTAATTTTAAGTTCAAAATAATTATCAAAACTGTTTGTTAATTTCTATTAATAAAAAAAAATACAAAATAGTAAAAAGGAGGTAGTTTAAACTTTCACGATTATCACTCATATTTTAAAGATAAACGGGTCTTAATCGCGTGAACTTACGTTTAATTATATCCAGCTATGCTATTCTCTTATTGACACATTCGACGCTGCGTTCGTCAACGAGCTCGATCTCGAGACAGCCTTGTCTAAAATCCTAGCTGTTTGATTTGACATTAGGAATCGAGGCTGTGAGCGAGTTCGTCGCTGTTTTTCGTTAGAGAATACGAAGTTCATACATTAAACGTCAAATTTTCGACGCAATGTAGTTCCAGCTCACGCCGCATTCGTCGCCGAGCACTATTAGTGTCGTTTAAAGTACATTAGTGAATACCATTTTTAGGCTCGACGCTGCCGCAGCACTGACACAGCGCTGACAGCAAGGCGGTTTCCTTAGTGAATAACACTGCTGACGTTTCGGGCATGACGTTACACCCAAAAAACGTAGGTTTACTCGATTAAGACCCGTTTGTCTTTAAACAAATAGGAGGTTGTTTTGCTTAATTTCAGGTTAAGCGACAATCAGCGTCACTCGTCGCAATTTTAAAAAGTTTAGAACAAGACGCGGCAGAGAGAGGATCATGAATGAAAACTTTGCGACGGATTTGTGTCAATTACAAAACAATTTTGAAGATTGGAAAATGTGTTTCTCTAAAATCTCCGAGCTGAAGACTAGGGCTCCGTTATACAAATTCAAGGATTAATTTAATACCGGTGAAAAGATCAAAAAAGAAAGTTTGCACGAGCGGATGTGGCTGTTTATTGCAGGTTTGTAACAAAGTGCTTCCAGTCAACGAATTTTGCAAAGCCGCTCTTAATTTGAAATTTCCACGTGGAAGGGATCACTCACACTAGAACGTACTGTGCCATTTGGCATTTAAGCTCGTTTGTCATAGAACACTTGATGTCGCATAGTTACGTACAAAAGGCGTAAGTGTGAAAACTGGTCTGTTGTGTCATGACTATTAAACTTTTTTTATATATTATTAATCACAAATGAGATGCATTGAGGTAAATGACGTCCGTCCAAACCCGTAACTGACTATTTAACTTTTTTTATATTATAATCAGGTCGTTTATTTGTGGGTGATATCGTAATATTCATACAGTTGAGTGGTAGAGGGGATCCCATTATTTTTCTTTAACAAAAATCAGATATATTATGTATGACCGGCCTTGGCCAAGGCCTTCAAGATAAACCGATGCCATAATATAGGCATGCCGAAACAACCCATAATCGACTCACAAATGAGAGGCATTGAGATAAATGACGTCCGTCCAAACCCGTAACGAAGCCTATTGAGACGGCCAAAAACTCACACAATACATTACACTTACATTTACAGGGTTTCTTCTACTTCCAAGTTGATGAAAATACGTTGTATGCAGAGTCCGGATTTTTCACGGCAAAACAAAACACTATCGTTATCTAGATAGTGAGAGACATCGATTCATATCGGTAATTGCTCCTTTGACGTAAAGTGAAGTAACGTGAAAATTATGTACATTAAGTATACATACATGACGATAGTGTTTTGTTTTGATTTGGAAAATCCGGACTCTGTTTATATTTTATTCGATGTAAGTGTAGTTATTTATCATTGAGTTTTGTATTATGTAATAATTTATGCATCGTTTTACTAGCTTCACTTGTTTCGATGTGTGTCGTTTATCAAATCTCGCTAGTTAAATTTGTTAGACTTCCCAATAACCGATTGAACTGAAATTTTGTATTACGTTATGCAAGCTGGATGACAAACAGATCAATTGATGTCATGGTTCCGATTTGTTTGATGATAGAGTCAGAAGGCACGCAGCCCTATCTAGTTTTGGGTTGATCTTATTAAGTACTAGATAAAATGACTATAGTACTTACTATTCGTGATGCAAGTTATGCCTAGGTACATTGTATTGCCGTGTGGTGACGGCAGTAAGAATACATTTGTCACCACCCCAACTCCTCTTGCGGGTGTCGTAAGAGTCGACTAAGGGTTTGAAGTGTCACTGACCATTATTTGATAAAAGATTGATGATGGGCAGCAGCGTCATCATAGTGGACACATTACTGCGATCGCCAATCGCTTGCCCAGCATGGCGATTATGGGCATTTACCTTCTAAATCTAAAGCGTCAATGCGCATAGTTAATAGGAGAGGCCTACGTGCAGCAGTGGACTTGTAAGCTGATGATGATGATGATGACATTGTATTGATATTTTTTGTTTCTTGACCAAGTCAGTATTACCAGTATATTTGTAATCATCATCAAACTGTTAGGTTGTGTTTTTTTATCCTATTACCATATTAGTTTCCTTTTGAATGAAAAATGTATGTAAAGTTTTAAGTGAAATAAATTAAAGATTCATTTTTAGGTCGGCACAGGTTAATTCGATCGATACGGAAGTCAATAAACTGGCGCTGTGCATGAGCTAATGCATTTAAGTTCAATGATATAATTAGTAAAGATACGTTATACCCTAACAAAATGAGCGAAATAAATACTTCACAGCACACACCTATCTTCATACTTCAAAATGCGTAAAAGAGATGGCAAAATACATATACTCTTATTAAATAAATAAAAAAGAGACAACTAGCATTTGACAATCGCGCTTGCATTCTTAAGGTTGTTATTGATAAACATAATTTTATCTTTGTTACTCTCGATCTTAAACGGCACATAAGCTTGTCTTTTTCTCTAAGTCAGTGAAAAACGTCAAAATGGCGTCCTATTTATTTTCAATAAATAGTAAAATTGAAAAAAATATATGATTCAGTTTAATTGCGCATGATGTGTGATGTTAAGGGCATTTTTCCTTTTTTTTGTGGCTTTCACTATTGTATAACATAAAATGACATTTTAGGGCGCAGTTCATGTGATTTGCGAGAACTCGGCAGTAGTACACACCTCTCGGTGGTCTGGGTAGAACTAAGAGCGATTGTTAGAATTATCACAATCTGAGCGCTTCAATTTTAGAGCCGGTGTAACATATCTTTACTTATATAAATCATTGTTTAAGTTACGTCTAACATGATTTTATGAAACACTACCCCAAGCTAGATAAACGTCTATGCAACATCAGCCTATAGAAATGTACGAAATATCATTTGATATTCACAAGTGCATTACGGTGAAGGAAAATATCGCGGGGAAACCTGCATACACCTCCGAAGAAATTCAATGGTGTATGTGAAGTCCCCAACAAGGGCCAGTGTTGGGACCACGCAAAATAGGCACGTTTGATGTGTGAAAAATGGCCAGAATACAACAACAACAACATCAGCCTAAAATATCATAACATTTTCCTCTTTCATTACTTTTTTAAATAACCACAAGGTACAATAAGCTTATTAGGTAGGTATTTTATGTTAATTACGTTGTGTGGTAAATAATATCATTATTATACCAGTTACCTGTTAATCGTGATATCTGCCAATGACATTAGCTGCTGGGAGCTGAATACATTTTTGAATCCGTCACAACGCCAATGAATTAGTATGTTTTAGCGTAGTTTCATATTTTACCTCATTTATGTGCTGTTCAAGTTGCACTACCTATATAAAGCTAAGTGTAAAAACTACTCGGGGAAGGGTTTTCCCACAACCATTTAAAGCAATTACTAATAGCGAACATAACTTACTCCATGGCATTGGCAAGTACAACTTTCGCCCCATGGGTGTTCGAGAATATTCTATCCGCCTCACAGGATATTCCTCGTATTTGCACCTTCAATTTATTACTTCACCTTTACGTAAATGTGAGTATGGGATTTCATTATCCTGATCTGCGAAGCTTGGCGTATATGCCTTGACAACGTCAAAAATAAATATTGTTATGACGTGTTGAAAGGGGGATGATACTTACACGCGTGTGAAATTAAAGTTAATAAACAGAGTTATTTATTTTGTACGCAATATAAACAGCGAAGTATTTATTCAGTCGAATTGGTGAAAAAAGTCAATACTGAATTCACATTTGTGTTCAAAACAAACTGTGAATTTGAGTGTAGGTAATAAAACGCTAGCTTTAGTTTAAGGTAGGTACCTGCTACAAGAAAATAAAACAAACGAATAACTCAAATTTTCTTGCTTGAAAACATAAAATAAACTTGCTAGAATCCTAGACTTTGCTAAGAAAACAACCATTAATGTATGAATTATTACTGTACAGTTCTCCCCATAAAACTGTCTACAAAGTCATATCCACGTATTTTAAATGCGTCAGCAATAACACCACAAAGGTTCCACAACGTACAACTTCGAGGTTAAGTCGATCAGTTAAGGCATTACCTCCAAAAGTTTACGATTCCTGACAGAAACCAAGAACGGGCGGCGTTATCAGTGGAACTCACCTGCGAACAAAAGAAAAAGAATATTAGAATTACGAATAAGAACAAAGACTCGATTCCAATTCCAACGTTTGCAGTCTTACCCAGCGGGCATAGAGAATTTTAAAACGAAAAGCTTTTATAAACTTTCAGCATATTTAAGTGGGTCCAGAGTAACTAAATTATGTGTATACGAAGTCAAAGTTCGTCATTCTTTGAGCTCAAACTGATCGTGGGTCTACGAGTAGTTATATCTAATGTTACTTATGTTTGAAGTGACAGAGTTTGAGGTTTAAAACTGGAGGCGATTCTTGATAAATAATACTGCCGAATTATGCAATTTATGGCAATAAAGTCTGTGGCAAACAATTATCTTGTCATGTCACAAAAAATAAGTTTTAAGAGCAAACTAAATAGCTACATTAGCTACATAAGAATCTAGATACAGTAAAAGACAATTGTGGAACCATAAGTATAAATTATAAATATTGGATGTCATATACCAAAGAAAAAACGACCAAGGACACCAACGTCCGAGGTGGGGAACGAACTCACGTACTCAGCTTTCGCGGCTGATGCCTGCACTCCTTGGCCACTCGGTCTTAGCAACCACCAGTCAATTTTCTCGGGTATTATGCAATCCTTTACAAGGCGCCTTTGACCATTCCTTAACGAGGAACCATAATTGATTAATTAAATTCTTTAAAATGATTAAGCTATGCCAGCTACGTAAATACCTGCCTCAGGGCGTACGGACTGTAATCCGCACGTTAGAGTAGCCGTACCATGAGTTTGCAAGGAACGGTTTTGCTAGGGTTTACTTGATACATAAAGTAGTTCATCACGCCCACTCCAATACATCAAAGGGTAAATATCTGAGCGTTTCGACCGCCTAATTTTGGTGGCACCATTTTTGCCGAAGTTTCTAAACGTTTCAATGGTATCAGGTACCGTACCGTACCGTGCCAAAAAACCGTGTATCGTGGTAGGTAAAATGACAAAGTAGCACATTGTAACAAATAGGAACATCGAAAAAAATGATGCCACCAAAATTAGGCGGTTGAAACGCTCAGATATACACCCCAAAGCGAGCGTGATACACTGTTTTACGTATCGAGTAAACGCTCACGTAAACCTTAATTGCCAGCTCATGGTACGATTACAGAACATTTATCGTCGCCGTTCAGAATAATGCATTCAGAAGTTTCGGAACATAAATCGTGGCTCTTGTGCCCTGACAACGTGAATTTGCACTAAAGCAAAGCTGGAACAATCAAGCCATTTCTCACGTACAGTCGAGGAGTTTGAATGTTTAGCTTATTTGAACTTTATCGCCACTAGATACAGTTGAAACGTGTTAAACATTCAAGATCAGATTTGATAAAGTTTAAAAAATCTTCAATTGGCGACCAGAATGTCTGAAATTGTAGTAATGAGTACATCATCTGCTTATAACTTAGAACTAGGTATTTTATAAATGTAATGCAGGTATTGCGGGTTAATTTTTTTTAAGAATTTTGCAGGACATGTATATCTTAATCAATTGTTTAGCATCACGCACCCAATAGATATAATAGTGTAATCTGCTTTGAAGAATGAAGATACTCAATTACGCTCATAATCTAGACACGTATGGTTATTACAATATTTAGACTTATGATTATTATGATAATTTACTTAAATTGGACATTAAAGAGAAGGATTTCTTTGGCTGCATTAAGTTTGTGTGAAAATATAGGTACATAGATAAAGACACCTAAAGTCATATTATAAAAATCAAGTTACAGTACCAGGCTATGTTTGCACATCGGTCACTGGCAAGGGACTTGGTTTCATAGAGCGTTGTCCCTCTCAAACTTTTGTGACGTTTATGCAATATTAGTTGTCTCTTTCTAAAGCCCGATATGTAAACTTTATCGCCGGTTACTGTAAACGTGTAGCTACCTAAATAATGTTTGTTTGTCATTTATCAAAAAGAGATTCACCCATCCCACGTCAAGGTTGAAAAGTCGTATGTTCTTAGTCATTCAATTACATTTACCCGACTTCTCCCTAAGACAGCCTGAGGCTCACGTTTAATATTTCCGTTCCTCGGCGCCATTTTCTCGAATATTCTAGTAATTGTTCACACCACTCTCACGTCTTTATCGCTTCCTATAATAGTTTTCTAAATGTTGTTAAGTATAGCAATTAATTAAGCTTAAGAACTAGCGCACAACTTTTGTTTATTTTGACAGTGATTTGGCTTCGTTCCGTAATGCCGGATATTTCAGTAGATATTAAAATCGCTTAGATACGATAAAACATTGATCAAGAGTTTCCATAAGTTCCCTCAAATAATATATTTTCTTTTTTCCTTCAAAATATTGCCGCGCTAGTGCGACGTAATGTGCTATGAAAATCCATTATTGCCCATGGGCATAATACAGCTCATTACGTTCAAGTATGCCTGCGTATAATAACACTTTTTACGAGCAGGTGTGATCCAAAAAAACCTAAAAATAACGTAATGTTTTTATTATTAATAAACAAAATAAAAAAAACTGAAAACGATGACAAATGTGACACTTTTTATATGAAAATGTGATTCATCAAATATTCGTAAACAAAAATAAAAAATAATGTAGTCGCCTATACTAACCCGTTCCATTTTCGAATTTTAATGTGTGCTTCAAAGAGAGACGTTATCTGTTTACCACACGCGGCGTCAAAGAATTTTTAATTTAGGCCTCACAATGGATCATCTGTTATTTGAAGTGGTAGCACTTTGACAGATTTATTATTACATCAGTAGCAGATCTTTCTTGCTGCCAACGGAGAGTTGCTATATAAATCTACAAGGAATGACAATAGCAGAATAGTCTAGAATTTTATTACTGAAGTTAAAAGAAGAATAAACGCTCATTGCCACGCCACCAATACAAAGAAAATCAGGTGGCTTTATAACCGTTGATGTAGAAAATACTATGGAACAGAAAATTGGAAAAATAGATAATACAAGCAGTACTGTATTTAGCTCATATTAAACTTTGGGCATGGTCGCATTTAGGTATTGACTGCTTTAAAACAATATCAAGATTAATAAAATCAAATAGAAATGATATTTCACAAATAAAAGAAATCGTGCGTTTTAGCCTCGACAGCGAACAAGAAAAAGTGTCCAAAAAAGGATGCAGTATTAGATAACCTGTCAAGGGTTGAGATTTAAAAAAAATAACATTATTTCGTTTAAAACAAAAACGGAAAAGAAACCACTTTTAAAATACTATTAATTTAAATGGAGCAAATACCTACCTACATCTTTTGTAGGTATTCCAACTTTGGTGTTTGCGTGGAACAGTTTCCTTACCACAGTTTTTTATATCCGTATGCCTTTACTTCCACGCTGGCGAGCAAATGTTTGAAAAAACTTGAAAACAACGCGAGTACAAAAGCAGTGCTCCTTCTAAAGCAGAATGAATGCGATCGCGTGTAGGTACAAATGTAAATGAAAGGACATAATATTAACATTCATGTGGGTAGGTACAACTCTTTCATTGGATGAGATTTTATTAATACCTACATTTTCTCTTATATGAATTTGCCTCTCAATTCGGGTACCTGAATTTGATGGAATGACTGTCAGTTATATTATACGGTTACTTGTATATTACGAAAGTACGGTCGTTATTTAGTACCCACACATTATTTTTTAATGTTACAGGCAGAGTTCAGCCGCTCGTTTACTTCGTGTAGTTCGTAAAACGACTCTTGAGAAAGGAAATAATCTTAAACTACTAATCGGTAAACAAGAAAAAAGTCCTGTAACTTTTCACATACTATGTCATAGTACCTACTCATAGTCTTCTTGATATGACTCATAATAATCATAAGAGTTACACAATAGTTTATATTTGATATTAAACAAATGTATTTTTTCTTTATGGTTCTTGTTTGTAACAGTCAAATCACATAAAATGTAATCAAATATGTAAGCCAACAAAGTTACCGATACGTACCGTGAAACCGTTCTACTTTACACTGGAAGGATTCCACCGATCAACTGTCTATCAAAATTATTAAAGATATTCCTGAATTTTCTTCAGTAATGTGCAGTGATTGATGAGGAACTATGGGTGCCAAACTGTAACAAAACTTCAAAATTGGCATAATGGGAACACTTAAGCCAAGAAAAATACGAATCTAATTGAAAAATCTGTATCTAATATTATTGCCTATATCGGAACATTGAACTAACAATATCTGGGTGTATAGATATGTATATTTTATGGATGTGTGTGCTCTTTTATGTCCACTTGACAAGGTTTGTTTAAAGGTTTGCACACAAAGTTCCGATCACCAGTAATGTGTACGTATTTGTCCTTATTTTTTCAATAGGCAAATTTACCCTCCAGGGCAAAAAGGGACGGTTTACGGTACTACTCTATGCCTTCCCGCATTATCTTTATTACTCGCATTTGCATACGGAACTCGGAAGGCTATGACCGTATATTATATGTATAGTTACTTTGTGTGTTCCTTTCATAAATTTTACAATATTTCTCAGAGGAAAGCTATGGCGTAAGTAATATTCAAACACCTTTAATCTAGCATTTGAATGAAACATCTTCTCTGAGTAAATACAATTACGTTAACCTTTGAAGTCACATTTCACTTTACTTATTCCAGAGCTATGGGGTGCTTTACCCTAGAGGCGTATTAAGACTTTATTTATATGATATTTTGCCTTGATAGTGTCCTATTAGTTAGTCTTGCTTGCATTGTTTTGTTGGTGCGGTAAGGACGAACTGAGATAAAACAGTTCACAGTATCACATTTTTTAATCCTGAATGTCTCTCTTGGCCGTATAATTTGATTGCGACACAGGGTCTGTAAACTTCAACACTGCAATCAACTAACGGCAGTGCACTTACAGCGCACTCTACTTTATTTAAAAGCACAATCACAATATATTGAGAGAGTAAAATTCAACTCCTGAAGTATCTTAACTAGTATAGATAGCAGCTTACATTAGCACAATTATTGTGTTGTATAGTTATTTGAGCGTGTACATAGTTACGCTGGTTACGACTAAGATATGATCATCATCATCAGCCTATCTCAGTCCTCTGCTAGATGATATAAATTCGTTAGGAGGTATGTGCCCATAATTGACACGCTAGGCGAGCGGATTGGAGATCGCAGTAATGTGTCCACTATTAAGGCTTTGGTCTCACCGTGAGCTACTAAGCTATGAACTGTCAGCTATAAACACGAACAAAAGATACGCACTCCCGTGTAAATAAAAGAGACACGGCGATACTCGCCCAGCTAATCACCGCCGGGCGAGTATCGCCGTGTCTCGTTTTTTTTCATAGGAGTGCGCATCTTTTGTTCGTGTTTATAGCCCATAGTTTATAGCTTAGTAGCTCGCGGTGAGACCAGTGCCTAAGACGCAGCTGCCCATCATCAAACTTCTATCAAAGAATGATCAGTGACACTTAAATCCCTTAGTCGGCTCTTACGATAACCGCGGGAAGAGTTGAGGTGCTAGGTAATAAATGTATTCTTACTGCCGTCACCGCACGGCTACGGTTACGACTTACACCTTTTAAAATATATCTTTTCTGAAATAAACTCAAGATTTAAAGTCAGTTCATGTTGTTTCTGGAATCAAAGCATGCTCGCAATATTGTGTGTGGACAATTATACCTGATTCGCTTTTGACACACTACTTTTTCTGCTTTCTAATGTGGAAGATAGATTCAGAAATAGGAATTAGGGAGGTCTTTTGCTATCATTTATTGTCATATACAATTTTTCACTTTATGTTAACGACATAGATATGTATAGTATGCAAATATTTATACCCTTGATAAATACATACTTAGCAATTCTACTCGTAATACCTACATAAAAACTAAATGAAACTGATTTGAATTAAATTAAAGATGAGAAGTAGGTATAAATACGATTTAATATAATTATAATACATTTATTTAGGATTCGTGTAGCTCCGATTTGTGTATCTTGTGTGTGTACAGACCTAACACAATTCTAGTGCAATGAAAGATTGTAAAGGACTAAAGAAAATATCCGGTCTTTGTACCTGTGTATTCCAATACATACTTTGCTATGTTTTTGCTACCTCTTTTACCCTATAGATACGGGAAAACGTGCGTATAATATATAACGTATCCTATTATTCGAAAGGATAAGTACGTTAGTCGCGGACTATCGTGCGGGCTTCTGTAATAATAGACACGCAAGACAATGATCACGTCCCGAGGTATTAACGGATTTATTTATAGGTGTAAGCTACATGCGTCGCAATTAGGGCTTTCAAATATTCGCAAGCTTCAGGTATTCGAATATTCGGTTTTTTATTTCATGATATTCAGATATTCGAATCTGTATTCGAAAAGCTTTATGAATAACAGAAAAGCTTAAAATTTAAATTACTTAGATTTGTATGCTATCGTCAAATATTTCAATAAGACATGTTATTCTGCAGTAATCAACTTAGGAATGTTGCATCTGGAACGTAATATTCTCTAGTAAGGATATATAATATAGGTAGGTATACTCGTATATTCTTACTGTCCGTTTGGTTCATTTAGGGAAATTTCGTTTGACTAGAGTATACCAGAATTTCATGAAAATTTTTGAACAGTCGAAAAAATATTATTCAAGTACAATAATGCTCATGCAGAATTCGAATTTGATTAAACTTACTAATTGTTTTTGTAGTATCTAAATAAAGTTTTTATTTTTTATATAGTTGTAATATAAAATATTCGAACACTAAGGAGTATTACTCGATTTCAAAAATTTATCGAATATTCGAAACTTTAGACAATTTGAATATTCGAATTGGAAGCCCTAGTCGCAATTAGCAAAATACAAGTTTCTGGGTAAATTGTACATAATAGATAAATCGATTAGCAATCTAATTAGTAAGCTTCTGTGACAGCAAATAGATTTAGGCACTTTCACCAACAGCCATGAACGAGTAGCGATAGGCGAGTTTTTTTTCACAGGCGAGTGAATTTTCTTAGAAAATGTACTCGCCTGTAGTAAGAACAGCCAGCGATCAGCTTTAAAATATACCTGTCACTTTTACTGAAATGAGATTTACCTACTTTATTTGTTCGTTTCTTGGGTTAGGTAATCAACAAATTAAAAAAAAAACCGACTTCAACCAATTTCTCCAAGATCCCATCATCAGGCCCCGATTTGGTGCCAACGGGACCATCTAGGGGTTATACCGGATGATAATAAAAAAATGGTATAAGTTTCTCGGAAATATCAAGAAAAATGCATTAAAAAAATCAGTTCATTTGAGAACCTGCTCCTATTTTGAAGTCTGTTAACAATAGTCGATAGCTCATTGCTTACTCGCCTTTGGTAGGGCCAATGCCTTAGATGGCATGGATAGTGGGAGGCAATTAAGGGCAAGACAAGTTTTCCCGAATACCAAATAACATTTTCATATCGCAATTGCTGTTGCAGTTAAACCCGAAAGTTGCATTTCGAACGAGAAGTTCTGTTTATCTATTCTCACACCGTCGCTTTGTCAATCTCGTGAAGCGTCTAATGCCCATGTATATTCATGCCAGACAGACGGCCACTGTGATTATCACGAGCACATGCGATATGTCCCCTTTCTCGATTCGCCTCGCATTTCAATGCGGGTGAACTAAAACCTCCCACACAAAATGCTCTTCAAGCACATTCATACCCACCTCAGAGCTCGATTCGAGCCAATAATTTACACAATACAATCGCCATCAGACACAGATGTCATATACTTATAGCATAGATCAAGCAAACGTATCTACTTAGCGTGTCAAATGAACTCAGTAAAATCCACTGAGTTGTCCGCCTTTAATCGCAGCTTGCAGCTTTCGGGCGTCAAATTTTGTAAGTTGAAGTGAACAAAAACATTAATAATGCCTCCTTAAGTAATATTAATTGCAACAACACAAAAAAATATGTATACTCAAGGGCCTGAGACATATTTAAAATCATAGGCAAGTAACAACTTCAGTACAAAATCTGACACGCTCGGCCGCCATACAAATGAATGAACTTGTTTCTTCTATCCAAATCTAATTCTGTGCCATCAGATATATCGAAGCGGTCAGAGTGCTCATAAACATCTGAACAGGCCTCTGTTTTCATGGCGTTAGAGTGCATGTCAAGATATTTTTGAGCACCGTCGCCGTTCCAATCTGATAGCGACTGCAGAATAAAGTCTGCAATTGTAGTTGTTATAAGTATGTATCGAGTTTATACCGAAGGCTTATGTAAATATTTCAATAGCTTCTAGGAGAGAAAGCGAAATAGTAAATTAAACAAACAAGCACAACAGTTCCCGAACAATGCGGCTGCTCAAAGTCAAATTCAAGTATGTCCATTTTTGCAAATTTTACAGGAGAGCAAAAAAACGTAATTTGTCATTTTCATCGACAAATAAACTCAAAATTAATTCAAATTTATTGTCAAGGCGTTTAACACTATAATGTTATTTTTTTGATGATTTTTAATTTTATTTTTATTGCTCAGTTTAATCACAAATAATAAGAAATGTTTTCAGCTTTGTCGCACACCCACTTTTTGGGAACAACCGTCAACGTAAAAACAAGCAAGTCTGACATGCTTGGTTTTAGGTTTGTTGCATTGTACTAAAATGTAGGGAAAAATGAGGCAGTTACGTCTTTTTGCTTTTGTTATAAAACGTATTTTGTCGAATTCTCTAAAACAACTAGATCGAATATGTTCAAAATCATGTTGCGAGTAGATTGCATCATGTCCCATATATTTGATATTTTTTCATATTTTTTAGACCTGCCGATAAAAAATTAAGGGGTGTAGACACATTTTTTTAGACTTTCTGGACTATTATTTCTGAAAGTATTCCATCAATCAAATTATTGGTAAAGAAACCATAAACTTATTTTAAAAAACCTATCATATGATGTATTACAGATTAACATTTGGATAAAAATTTTTTTTTGACATTCAGATACATGTATGGGATGCTCCCCCTTAAAAAATGTTATTTTGCAATTTATATTCAAAACTAAGTAGCAACACACAATATATACCTTGAGCTGAAATTTCATAAACGTACACTAAACAGTTACAACAGAAACCGCTGTTACACACAGACGGACACACAGACAGGACGCAAAATAACTTCCGCTTTTACTTAAAAATCTTAAAATATACGTATAAACGTCTGGTTAGTTTAAAAGCCAAACGCTGAAATCAAGCATCTCCAGAGACAATTTGAATTTCAAGTACTTATCTCATTTAGAGATACTGCTTTCCAGCTT
>JALPQI010015798.1:0-23768 GCA_025490895.1 Thaumatotibia leucotreta | reverse complement strand
TAAGCAAAGAGAATGCTGACAACTAAACGGCAACGCCGCGCCGCAATGTATCTGTTATATAATTCGGATATACCCTAATCAGAGGCCCTACCGCGAACAACGAAAGAAGTGTTGCCTCCCTGTCACACTTATAAGGAATTCACGAGTGCGAGAGAGAGGCAACACTTCGTACGTGTTTCGCGGTAGGCTCTCAGCTATTTATTGTTATCAGTTGTTATGTTACGGGTTCAAATCCTAGCATATGACTTGTAATGTATGTATTTTTTGTTATTATTAGCGATTTAGGGACTTTTTACTTTTTTTTTGTATGTATTTATTAGTTTTTCGGTTTTTTAGACCTCCTTAAACATTTAAAATCAATATATGCAAGATTTTGTTTAGCGACATCTATAGATTATTTCTGTCAAGACTCGAGTAGTGTACTGTTTGACGCGTATCGAGAAAAACGCATAAAAATATGTACGTGCAATAATAGATGGCGCTGAAATCAATTTATTCCAAAAATAGTTAATTTTTTTATTTACTAATTTACTCTTCTAGAAAGGGAGGTTTTGACTATTTTCGATGTATGATGCTAAATTAATTAAAACTTTGCACTAACAGGTAGTAAATATCTGGATTTCAAATAAAACTAAATCTATTACTAGTCAATCGTGCTCCTAGTGACATCTATTGTAACATATTCCGAACTATTTGAGCCTTCTATGAAACAGACCCTCTATATTTGGGTACTTTGTGGTCATACTCATCTGCTTTTGAAATTAGCTGTCAACGAGCGTTTAACTTGAGTGTGTTGCTCTCTTTGAGGATTTAGTAATGGAGTCGGCTTCATATCGTTTCCCCTCTGCCAAAGACTTTGGCCAAGAATTTGTACATTGACCAAACCTGTTTATAAAAACTATTTCATTAATCGATTCTTCGCAGTCTTGTAATCGTTATGTACCCGTAACAAGCTCCGTCAAAATGCCTGTATGTGCTATGTATGGATTCGAAACTCGTTCAAATACATCATGTATACAAAATATGCGATACCATTTCATATCTTGCCTTTATTTGTTTATATTACAACATTTTATTACATAAAATTGTTCAAGAAAATCAAGTACCAGGGAATCGATAGCAAAATCGGTTTCGAAAATATCGCACACAATTCGTATTTTCATTTTTGACTGATGGAGAAAGTTTGACATTTATTGTATTCTCGTATTTAAGGTTAATAAGGTCTACCCATCTTTAAATTTTGTAGGAAATATCAGACTTAGTGAATCAAGTAAGACAGAAGACTCTGCCTTGGTCTAATGTTAAGCTTATATGTAAGCCAATAAGGTTGAATATTTATTGCGCTTATTTGGAATACGTATTACGCGCGAAAATACATAGTGATGTGAACGTTACTCTTTATGACACAATGTCGAGAGTAGGCATAAAATGTCGAGATACGGACACTTGTGTTTACGTATATTAGTGTTCTCACAGTAAGTAAATAAAAACACAGTCTTATCGAATTCAATAACTTCATTTTTACAAGTGCTACTTTACGCTAATTGGACCTATATTATAAATTGTATTTAGGTACTTACTAAAATATCACTAAGGAATATCAATATCACCGGCCTTATTGCAAAAACTTGTATGTATACGCACCTACGCACCTTGTACCTACGCACTTGTATTCAAATTGTATCCTTACGAGTATTCACAATTAAGCCTCAGTGAGTTTTACCCCAGCTAACTAAAACTTTCTTACTACAACAAAATAAATAATACTCGTATGTACACTCGTATGGATGGACATACATTGTTTTCTTTCACAACCGCTAATTAATATTATTTATTAAAAATTATAATTGATTTACGGATTTCGAAATGCACGTGATTGACCGAGACTTTCCTTACAGTTACAGCCTTCGTAGTCAAAGATCGCGATAAACGAAAACATAATCAATTGAAGTAGGTTAATGGCAAGACATTCAGGTGGTTTTGTATTAAAATTGGTTGATTAATTAATAACTGTTACTAATTGTCTGTTTACTTTTATTTAAATACTCAAAACAACAATATATAGTACCAAGGTGCACGTCAATCTATGACGTTGAGAAAAATATATCGATACGATAATCTTCAGACACTTGAAAGCCATATTAATCGGTTCGATTACACCTACGTCGATAGTTTGAAATTGTGTCCACATAGAAATTTTACTGTATTGGTGTGATAATTTAACTTAGTGTTGTGGTATTGTTTAAGTGTGCGTGAGTAGTAACGAGAAGAAGAAATGCATTTGTAGTTAGATCGTTTACATGTGTGCTACCTCGTCCCCCTCGGAAATTGGCAGAATGTTTTGTTAGGAAAGTTATAGCGATACCGTCTCCCCATACTAAATCCTCAAAGGTTGCTCTACATTGCGCGCCGAATTCTTTTATATGAATAATTTTGTTGCTCTAATTTTAAGTAAAAGTTATGTAAATGTACTTATTATGTCCTAAACTAACACCCGTTAAGAGCTTCGCCCGAATTAGACTTGCACCCTGTATATTTGGCACTTTGTGCGCATCTATATTAATGACCTTAACTGTATGCCATAGCGACACAGTTTATTGACCTTTCGTGAACTTTATGCGTATCGTAATAAGGATCACGAAATGTTTGTTAACTGTGTTGATGTGAACCATCACACTACATTTCGCGTGTTCGTTCGTCGACTACACGAGGAAGGCAAATGCCAAACTAATAGCACCACGGTCTATCTATGTAATTTTTTTTGAACGACAATAAATAAATAGACGACGACGACGAAAGACTGATATTTAAAAAAAAACCAAATGTTTTTCGGGAAAGAACTAATTTAATTTTTTCGGTATTTTACAGAAATTTTAATTGTCATTGTCACTGTCACTCCTTCCATCTATTTCAATGAGGGTTTTCTGAAATGACGGTCACCAGGGCGGCAGCACTGAGGCGTCAGGTCCAGAAACTTGTCTAAATTCTCAGAACGCCTATAGTTTCGTATTTAAATGTTTTTTATGAGTTAATAAAATTATATAAAAAAATAAAAATACCTTCTAGTTAGTTTTTCTTTGGGGCTAGATAATTGTGTTCTTAACGGTACCTTACGGCTAAATGGCGCCAACTAGTGGCATACGTTTTCGAGAAAACCCTCATTGACATCGCGTTATCCTGGTTTTAATGAAAATTAGACCTAATCTACATTGATTAAGTGTTTAAGTTGATTAAAGTGGAAACTTTTATTGATTTGTTCCTGAAAAATACGAACTGTTTGGAAAGAAACGGGATTTACTTAATCCGGAAATTTTCAACGCTATTTGTATGTTTATTTTTATTTAACCACCGGACTTACTACCTAACATTTATGACTACTAATAAAGTACCCAATTGATATTGTTACAGAATAGCAAAGAGCAGAATGACGGCAACCGCGAGAAGTACAAAGATTTCACGTTTGACCACTCCTACTGGTCGTTCGACCATGGCGACTCCCACTACGCGTCTCAGGAGCAGGTATTCTTTATTTATCATCATATCAGCCAAAAATCGTTCACTTTTGGACATAGGTCTCCCCCAAATATCACCTTAATTACCCATACTGCAGCACCCGCATCTAGTGGAGTCTTTTGGCCTTCACTAGGTCGTCAGTCCACCTCATGGGAGGCCTACCCACGCGGCGCCTGAAACCACTAATATCTTCGAAAATTTGATATGGGCCTAAGCATAACAATTTGCAACAAATAATACAAGAGGAAGTCTCTTTCTAGTAATAGAGATAGAAAAGAGACTTCCGCCTGTAATATTACTTGTAATTATTATGCAATAGGCCAGTCTATAATACGATAAAATAAATACTCTAAAAAGCCATGATCATTGCTCAACTAAGCGTCTGGTATGCGAACACGCTTTATCGAAATCTATGAAGGTATTCAAGGTCGTTTATTGTGTGAATGCATGCAAATACTGACCTTTTCTCGTTTTGTTACATGTATCTATGGCTGAATTAGACTTGTTGTAGTTAATACTTATAAACCAATTTTTGGTGTCGATTTAAAATTAAAGTATTAACTTAGTAGACGATTGATGAAATAATACGTGTCATTGACTTCACGCGATGTCATTATTTAAAGTGAAATTGAGCTCCAAAGTTGTCGCGAGTCCTTAGTGCATTAACGTTTATTTATAGGTATTGGACGTCTTATTATTGTCTTATTATGTTTTTTTAATTGGTATCAACTCTGAAACTAGGCGATATCCAGAAAAGTTTATACGACATTATAGTTTCTAAATGTGGTCAGGAATACACTGTTAACATCGGTCGGGTTTAAACAGCCCACGGTGTATAGCCGGCAATCGCGGTGAAACTAAAAGAGCATTCGCTGTTCTAACCTCCCACTCTACGAAATTCGATCGGTACACAAAACGTGATTGGTTGATTTCGTAGAACGGGCGCTAGAACAGCGAATGCTCTTTTGGTTTAAACGCACCTTTAGACAAAGGTCTGATTTAGCTTTTGTAATGTCCAAATTAGTTCCATTTAAATTAGGACTGTCATCTCGAATTTTATAAAACCAGGGTAAAGACAAAAACCCACACATTTGCTATAAATCCCTCTCTCCCCGGACTAAATTATCGAGACAATAATGACGATAAATACGCACAATACTTAACTTCAATGATTATATCGTCATATTACTTCAAATACCATCTATCTGCACAAATCAGGTTTTCCCAGAATCAATTTAATTAACATGATAATTAAATAACTTAATACGTGCACATAGCCGGTATTTGCAGTAATAGGGCGATATGACCTCCCAATGACAAAGGCCATAGTCGGATTTTCATAGTAAGTCAGCCTTTAAATCAACCAGACTCTAGTATTTTTTTGTGAGTACCTCTTATGGTGAAGAATATTGCTGCTGAGTATCAACGTCCTATCGGTGATAGTTTTTGACTT
The DNA here is from genome assembly GCA_025490895.1 of Thaumatotibia leucotreta. Lineage (NCBI taxonomy): Eukaryota > Metazoa > Arthropoda > Insecta > Lepidoptera > Tortricidae > Thaumatotibia > Thaumatotibia leucotreta. The sequence continues at coordinate 18,802 of JALPQI010015798.1, read as the reverse complement.
ATGATTTTTTTTAGTTTTTTCTTTAATGTGTTGTATCTCAGGATGTATAAAAGCGAATTGCTTCAAATTTTGAAATAATGTTCTTTATTTAGATATGCATCGAATTTAAAAAAATGAATATCGATTGTCGTATAAAAAAAAGAAAAAAAAAGACCAAAAAATTTTTCATATTTTTTTTTGTGTACCTATGAAGTAGTGACACCTCTATTTTCTTTTTCTAATTATAGACCATACATTGGCCTACTAGTTGCCTAAGTATCAAAATTTTCCAAGCGGTACTTCTTACCAAAAATCGGCAATATGTGTGGTCAAGTTCTGCATTCAATCGGTGTTTTTCAATGTAGTATACAAACTCTTCATTTATATTTGAGTTTTCTTATCAGGTTATCTTATTTAAGAGTAAATGCTAATGACAACTTAATGTCATCATGATGCAAGCTGTTTATTTCATTATTAATCGGCCGTTTACCATTTCAACTAGCGTATCTCGATAATATTTAACTGCAATGATATTATTTTTAATGAATATCTCATAAATAATATCGAATTACGCTAGTTAAAATAATAAACGGCCGATTAATAATGAAATAAACAGCTTGCATCATGATGACATTAAGTTGTCATTAGCATTTACTCTTAAATAAGATAACCTGATAAGAAAACTCAAATATAAATGAAGAGTTTGTATACTACATTGAAAAACACCGATTGAATGCAGAACTTGACCACACATATTGCCGATTTTTGGTAAGAAGTACCGCTTGGAAAATTTTGATACTTAGGCAACTAGTAGGCTAATCTGTGGTCTATAATTCGAAAAAGAAAATAGAGGTGTCACTACTTCATAGATACACAAAAAAAAATATGAAAAATTTTTTGGTCTTTTTTTTTCTTTTTTTTATACGACAATCGATATTCATTTTTTTTAAATTCGATGCATATCTAAATAAAGAACATTATTTCAAAATTTGAAGCAATTCGCTTTTATACATCCTGAGATACAATACATTAAAGAAAAAACTAAAAAAAATCATAAGTCAAAAACTGTCACCGATAGGACGTTGATACTCAGCAGAAATATTCTTCACCATAAGAGGTACTCACAAAAAAATACTAGAGTCTGGTTGATTTAAAGGCTGACTTACTATGAAAATCCGACTATGGCCTTTCCGCGGACTCTTTTTGCTACCCCGCCCAGACAGCCCCCGGACCGCCTCCTAACTAGTACAAATCCTACCAAATTTATTCTAAATTTGTACCTGTTTTAAATTATTATGTGTATTTTTTTACCTATATTTTGTGTACAATAATGAATTGACATATATACACACATACAAATAGGAATATCTGGACGGGTGGCAGCCTTAAGGCCCGTCTCTCACGAGGCTATTCAAATGCTACGCGACTGATACGCAAACCATGGTCGCCTACCGGTATGCTACTCGTTTGCGCACACGGTGCTACGCTAATGAGACTATTTTGCATCAGTTGAGAAATCGCTTGAGAGTCTCCTCGTGAGAGACGGGCCTAATTCAAATGCAATCTCCGTTCTACGCGCTGTAATTTTCTATATGGTAGCGGCACGGCCATGGTCAATGAAAAAACCACGATGGTCAAAAAGTGATATTCATCCTATTCTGTTATATTAAGCTTTTCAATGCCCAATTGTTCCAGGTGTTCTCAGACCTAGGTCTGGACGTGATCGACAGCGCCTTTGAAGGCTACAACGCTTGTGTGTTCGCATACGGGCAGACGGGCAGCGGGAAGACCTTCACCATGATGGGCTCGCCTGTGAGTACCGTTATAATATTAATAATAAAACTTTATTTCAGACAAAGCCCATACAGTTCGTTAATTTATCACAAGTGAAAGTTACACAAATACCAGTTGTACGTGCCGTCAGCCGTTTCAAATTAGCTCTTGTGTACAAATCATGCGTGTTTTTTCGGCTACTTTTTGACCCCTCCTCCCTCTTAGCGATATTTGGTGAAGTCCTGTGCTACCCCCTCCCATCTACACAACCTCACGTGTATTTTTACCCATATAGTAAGTCTTTTTTTGAAGAGCCTCCGGGTCGCGCGTTTTTTCCTTCGCGGAAGACGCCATATCAACTAGGCACTTGTTTACGGTAAAAATATATGTATACGCGAGGTCTACTTATACGCCTCTCCCTACGTAAACTTACGTGTTCTTTTCTTGGACCCGTCCCCGCCCGTCGAACCTCGGGTGATTCGTGCACCAGTATATAAAAATATAAAACGAGCAATTTAAAAAAACAAGCTATTGTTTCTGAAGTTCAGGTCATTGAACTCAATAATTAGCGTGCGGAAATAACCCATACCAGTCATACCGGATTACTTAAACTGTTAATTGTCGCGTGAGGTCGCCGGTCGCGGCTTTGTAACCCGGTCAAGGTTACGGTTTTAATCATCATCATATCAGCCAAAAGACGTCCACTGCGGGGCGGGAAATAGGCCTCCCCTAAAGACCACACAATTACCGGTCCTGCTCCACCAGTGTCTAGTGAACTCCTGCGACTTACGCATTGTGACTACTTTAAAAAACTTTCATCTGGCACAATATAAACCAAGAGAAAAATGTCGTAAAGTATGTATGTTAGGTAAATGTAGACTTGCTACGTTTCTACTTTGAATAGTAGTGACGGTATAATGCAGGTATATTATGGTGCTTGTGAGCTTGAAAGATAATAGATAATACATGCATACATGCCATGATGTCATAAATGCAAAAAAATGTGACATCTGGGTAATGGGGCTTATGGTGTTATTGTTATGTACGTAAGTTCGTATACAAATACAACGCAGCGAGACGTAAGGGCCGTCGAAAATAAAATTCCTTTACCCAGATAAAGTCACAAATTCATATATTTTACTATTTTTGAATACATATTTGTCTATGGCGAAATTAAGTAAAATATTTCAACAATTTTATTTTTGGCAAAAAGTTGTTCTCATGTAAAATGATTGTTATGATTATGACTACATATTTTTTTTAGCCGGATTACATTAAGTGGTTTGTACCTACCTACCTACTAGGAAGCGTCAGGTTGCCTTTCTAAATGTTTTCTTCCTTTTTGTTTTTTTTTCACGCATTTTCTGAACATAATGCTGAGTGTTCAATTCGGGGATAGATTTGATTACAATGATTACACACACTATCGATGACTCACAAAATCGCGCCGTGACGTTCGCCTGTACAAATAGCAACACTTATCACATCGGTGAACCTTATTCCTACCGACAGACAGCTCACACGGTGGGCGTTAGTACGTAATACCATTCTCTTATTCATGCTTACTATTTGATTCGTTATCTAATCAAGACAGCAATCGTATTAAGCTATTATGACACCTAATTTTGTTTAGAAATTAATAAATAAACAAGATACAAACAAAATGGATACGCGGTAGCGTGTCAAGCCAACTTCTAGTAAGGGAGCGTTCAAGTATTGCGTAACGCAATTTTTGATAATTGTTGACCCCCCCCCCCCCCCCCTTGTAACGCACCGTAACGTTCTTCACTGAAATTACCATTTTTACCCCTAAAGTCGCAAAAAGTTATGTTATAGTTTTTATCCTTGGTATAGTTTTAATTGCCTTTGCGGTAATCGGATTCTCCGTGAAACGTAACTGTAAAGGGTTGCCAATTTGGTTACGGGACCCCCCTCCCGCCTAAACTGCGTTACGTAATACTTAAACGGCCCCTAACAGAGCTGGGAAGCAGCACCGTCTGTATTATCTGTAAACGAGCATTTTCACTTTTAGGGACGCTCGATTAGCGTCACATTAATAAAGCTTAATTACAGTCAGGTTTGTGACGACAATTAAGCGCTTAATTCCAATAAAAACTCGACTTTGCTGATTTTATGAACTATAAGCTATATTTACCATGTAAATTTGCATTATCGACGATCCAATATTCCGACACTCTTATGATCTTATAATACCATCTTCGTGGTGTAATAACTTTACGTTTTCGTTTCATTTTCTAATTATATTTATAACATACATATCTTTTAATGTAAGATTATTTGACATAATTATGCCAATGCGCAACTGGCGGTAACATTAGGACATACTACCTTTTTAATGAAAAGTCTAAAAATGATAATTGTGATTCAATGTTATCGCATTAAGTCGTTAAAGAACCATTAGTGACGATGAATTTATCATGCCATAAAAAAGTTGTAAAATATACTAAATGATTTTATTGTTGTGATATACACGTTTTTCTTAACTTCAGAAGCATTTGTATTTGATGTTTGATAATTCTAGAGATACTCAAAAAGAAATGGTCACGATTACAGTTGTATGCAAGCTATCACTATCGGGTTCCGCTTTAATATTTACATTTTATTAGACATCTTAAAATACCTTCGTCTTATTGTGACGACAACGTATAATCATACTTTAGCAAAAAAATGCAATTTACCACAAATTAAGCCTTTTCTAAAACTGGCATGTAGAGCATTCGTTCTACAGTTCAGATGAATTTATTTTTTAAACATTACATTCCCAAATATTTGAATTATGTCTAGTTATACCGAACTTGATATTTTATCATTGACTTTAATTGCTATCCCGGTATAATAGGTAAGTATATAAAATAGTGAGTTTTTTCTCTCTTGATATGCGAATTGGCTTAATGAATAAGTTGTCTCGATCGATGTCTGTTATCGCTATTCGATAGTCCGAAAAATTCGTACAAGAAAAGTAAACAACACGAAGAAGTGTTATCAAGTGGTAATTCTTGTCATACAAATATAAATCCTGTGCTATAAAAGATTAAGGCCCTTGTTTGCGCCTTTATATGGCCCAATTTAAATAAAGTTTTTTTGTTTACTTTAAATAACATTAAACATACCATTTTTATGGTTGAAATATGTTACAGAGGTTCTTTAAAGTCTAACCCCCTTATTCATAAACATTTGCTAACTTAACAAGCCGCTAATAATTGTTTGTCCCTTTCGGTCTTAACAAAGTGGTCATAAGAGCAAAAGGGACAAACGATTATTAGCGACTTGTTAAGTTGACAAACGCTTATGAATAAGGGGGTAAGACCCGCGTTATGGGTGAAGGTTAGAAGGCAAGAGAGCGCTCGTTGCGATGATCTCGCGCATGAGGTGGCGCGACAGCATAACTTAATCGTGCGTCTTGATTGGCTGCAGTCTTTGCCTCTCATTGGCTTGACTTCATAATTATAAGGTTGGCTGGAGCACCTGGAGCCAGCTCAGAGTGCTAACAGCCCTTTTTAACAAAAACGTACAACATTATGGAATGGAGATTCCTAATGTTGCCACGCATATTGAATAGATTTTCAATTGTTATTAACCTCTCTAGATTATAAAAATGTTGAATTTAAGTCATCCCTGATTTTGAGAAATGATTTAGACCATTTTAGAGTAGTTTTGTGAATATATATTGTTTTATTTACTTTTTTTGCCTCACAGGTGTGATGAAAAACATTGTGTGTGCCACGGGCGGTACAAGAATTATGAACTCGTGTGAAGTAAAGCCCGCGCCTTCGACTTGGGCTTTACTTTCACACTCGTTCACAATTTCTTATTTACCGCCCTTAATACACAATGTACTAAAATGTTAAGTATGTACAATTATGTAAATCCAGACTCCTTAACTCAAAAAATCTTTTTAATTTAAGATTAGTAGTCAAGTCTATTATTGTAATAAATGTAATTATAATTGAAATAAACAGTTTAAAATATATATTTTTTTAATGAAAGTAATGAATCAGTAAATCAGCATGTTAGAATCTTTATTCTCAAACCGTCGTCTTTACCATATCCTCTACTAGTCTAGGCCATGACCAGACTACTGACCCTAAATCGGTATGTTTCTCTTCAGGAGTACCAGGGTCTGATCCCTCGCATCTGCCGGCAGCTGTTCTCTCGTGTGGCCGCGGGCAAGGAGTCCGGCGCCTCCTACCGCACGGAGGTCAGCTACCTGGAGATATACAACGAGCGCGTCAAGGTAACTGACACTGTAGTGAGTACCGGGGACATGCCTCGCATCTGCCAGCTGTTCTCTCGTGTGGCCGCGGGCAAGGAGTCCGGCGCCTCCTACCGCACGGAGGTCAGCTACCTGGAGATATACAACGAGCGCGTCAAGGTAACTGACACTGTAGTGAGTACCGGGGACATCCCTCGCATCTGCCAGCTGTTCTCTCGTGTGGCCGCGGGCAAGGAGTCCGGCGCCTCCTACCGCACGGAGGTCAGCTACCTGGAGATATACAACGAGCGCGTCAAGGTAACTGACCCTGCAGTGTTATTCACTAAGGAAACCGCCTTGAATGAACACGAATGCGGCGTGAGCTGGAACTACACTGCGTCGAGAGTTTGACGTTTAATGTACGAACTTCGTATTCTCTACCGAAAAACAGCGACGAACTCGCCCACAACCTCGCTCACAGCCTCGATTCCTAATGTCAAGTAAAACAGCTAGGATTTTAGACAACGCTGTTTCAACGTCGAGCTCGTTGACCAACGCAAGCAAAGTCGAATGTGTGAAGAAGAGAATAACATAGCTGTAGCAAGGAGGTGTACGCCAGCAAAGCAGAGTCATAAGCTATAATTTTACTGCTCATAAGATTTATAATCTTTATTCATGTGCTATAATGTATTAATGTCAAATTCAAATTTTGAATGTCAAATTGTCAAAAAAGTGCATGTCAAATTTTGATAGAAGAGGTAAAACGTTGAACATTTTAAAAGAAGGGTGCATGAAGAACATCATATTTCGGTCGTTTGTCACAATATTATATACTCCTGATTTTGATAAGCTATTTGATATTGTCATTCAAGTAATACTTAAGCAAAAACAAGTTTTTATCGTGTTCAATTATTAAACTTATGATTATCGAGTCAGGAGATGTTACTTCTTATTCAATAGATCGTAATTTGCGGTTTTAATATCTAGAATTTTCATTCAACAATCAGATCTGTTCAGTTTGGGGTTGCCCCCAGGATCTCTTATAGCACCTCTATTTTTCTTGCTGTCTTGTCTTATAGTTCTTAGTTTATCTGCGACTTCGATTTTAATTAGCCATACTACTTAACTCTTTCAAAATGTAAATATTAATTGATTTTTTCTTATTGCAGGACTTACTGGCAACGGATGCAGGACATTCTTTAAGGGTCCGCGAGCATCCAAAACTGGGGCCATATGTGCAAGATCTTTCGCGGCATCTAGTGTCTGACTATGATGATATTCAGGTAATATTTTTAGGCTATTATGGTTAAATGTTATGCCGAATTTTTGGTTGTAGAATGAACTCTTTGCCCAAGTTTACTTAATCTAGGGAGTACGGTGTTATAGCTAGCTATAAACCTACACACTAGGCTCACTGTATCTTCGCTAACTCACGGCTGCAAATAACAGAAAAGTTGTTATGTCAAATTACTTTCTTTTGGGACATTTTAATCTATTTTCAAGACCAATAATAACGTTATTTTAGCACTATCATGCGGGTGGACTTGCTCAAAAATTGTTTAGCACTTTTTTCATTTATTCTGTCTCTCTCGCACTCGTGAAATATGCATTTAAAAGTTGCTTGTCTGTTGCACACTTCATTACTTTAATTACGCAAAACGAAGCGTAGGTCTATTACGTAATATACGAAAGTTATTTTTGGTTCATGTGTGAACCAACCCTAATGTAACACCTGTTTTGTACCACGTGATTTCATGCAATAAATGAATTATGAATTATTTTGGCCCCAACCCTGAGCGTCAGCCGCGTGCCCGCCTAGCGGGTTCGCGACGTGCGGCATTGAATTTCACGTCCTTGATCGCCTAGCGGGTTCTGTTAGTTTTTATTCGAGGTTTTTTTTTCGAGTTTCATAAATATTTTTTTCCGTAAAACTTATATATAATCTATCTTAATATCCTAGGAATGCATGCACCGCGGCAACCTCCACCGGACAACTGCGTCGACGCAGATGAACGACGTGTCGTCCCGCTCGCACGCCATATTCACCATCTCCTTCACGCAGGCGAGCTACCTGCGACACAACAATATGCCGAGCGAGACCGTCTCTAAAGTGCATCTCGTGGATTTGGCTGGAAGGTTTGTTTTTGTTGGGTAATTTTACCGTTGAAATTGGGGTTTTTGTCATTTACATGGTCGTGAACACACCTTTAAGCCCCTACCTTACAGATGTCAAGATAAGTCTATATTGTCTATTCCCTATAAACGCATTCGGGTTTACAACTTTACACGCAGTGCGTTTTTTGCATTTTAACAGCCCTCGTGTTTTCAAGACTTAATGAAATACATGGCTGCCAATCTAATTTTAAATGTCATTTCTTGTTTAATTTTGACGCAGGAGCTTTCTTTCTTAATTTTGACGTCTCCCGCCCGACCTTGATGATTAATAAAATAAAATTGTGTTTGACTAAGAACATTTCTCAAATTTACAATTTTATTTGGAAATAAGTGTGTGGTCGTAGAAAAAGTATTGTATGCAACATTATAAATTTAACTGAGTCAAAAAATACTCGTGGCGTCTTTAATAACAATGTTCGGCTTCGCCTCAAATTGTTACCCACGCCACTTACCTTATTTGACCTCTCTTGAACAAGAGTTACATAAAATACTATTTCAACAGTGCACTGTGTATCAAGTTATTTTATCAGGATTTTTCACATTGACAATTGTTTTTTTTTCTTAGATAATGTTCAATAATAAGCTTTGAAAACAACTCTTGCCATATGCTGTCATTTCATTTTTCGAATAGATATAAATGTATGATAGTACCTTGTTTTATGATATGAATGTGAATGTATAATAAAAATATACAAATCTTGGCTTAAACACTTCTAATATTACCGGCTAAATTTGGTTTACTTTGATTTTGAGATCAAAAAAATATACACAAAATTAATTGTATGAAAAATAGATTTCTCACAAAACTCTGTTACGGAACGCTTGTGTTGTGTTTTTAACACATTTATTCATTTCATTTCCATTTTAGTTCAAACTGTTTTGTGTCTAACAAATAGCATTGAGACGCGTAAAATGTATGTACGTTGGATCCAATGTCACCTCTGAAGTTGGTAAACGAACAATGTTTTTCTATGGTATATGACATCTTATATTCATAAACTGAAACCTGAAAGACACTCCTTTATTCATATACGTCTCCTAATTTTAACAAGACGCTAAGTACTGTTTGTCTTTTTGCTAATAATAGTACATTACATGAGAGGCCGGGAAAATGAGGATTTGTGGCCAAGTTGGTATATCCGTAATATTCCGTATATAATCCGCTTTCAAGCCGAGGCATGTATAGTGCTTTTCTCAAACATACAAAGAAATAAAAAAAAAACAACAATGTAGTCGAAATTAAAAAAGTTACCTTGCAGGCCTAGGCCTGAAAAGTGTTATGAAATTCCATTTCCATCCCAGTGAGTTACTGCGCCCTAAAAGCGATACTTCCGAGTCTATTTTAAGGAACGTAAAGACAATATTTCATTGCATGTTTGATAAAGATTACATGCGAAGGCCGTTTAAATAAATAAATAAATGTCTTGGGACATCTTACACAAATCAACCTAGTCCCACGGTAAGCTCAATTAAGGCTTGTGTTGTGGGTACCAGGCGACGATATATATAATAGATAGATACGATACATACACAGCCATGACCAAGGAATAAACGTTTGTGATAAATAAATACACAAAGAATGCCCTCGCCGGGATTCGAACTCGGAACCTTCAGCTTCGTAGGCAGGGTCACTACCAACTAGGCTACAGAGGCTGGCTGCGTTTAAGTGGGAAATGTCTCGGATGACGGGTAATTGTAGGCTAAGGCGAAACCGAGGCCGACAAACATGTGATCCGAGGCTTTCCCATTTAACGGCCGGAGTGAGTGTAACGGCCGAGGTGTCTATATTTTTTTTCTGCACAGCGGCCGGCAAAGTGCTGTTTGCCGGCCGAAGGGCAGAAATAGATATTAATAAGACCGAAAGGAACTAACAATACTTAGCTTGCTCAGTTAGGAGTCGTTTATGGGGTAAGAATAAGACGGTAAGTGTTCAGCATAGTTCGGGAAATATTATTTGACCGACTGTTATCTTACTTACGACCTTTTGTTTTGTGTTAACACTTACTAGACAATCAGCAGCCGAGCACTTTTCTATTGTTAATGATGCAAAACAAAAGGTCGTAAGGGAGATAAGAGTCGGTCAAATAATATTTCCCAAACTATAACCTGGTCGTACTTGCAGCGAGCGCGCAGACGCGACGGGCGCCACGGGGCAGCGGCTGGTGGAGGGCGCGCACATCAACAAGTCCTTGGTCACTCTGGGGTCCGTCATCTCCGCTTTGGCAGAGTCCAGTCAGCTGCCTTCAGAGAGTGAGTATACAGCGACGGGGCAGCGGCTGGTGGACGCGCACATCAACAAGTCCTTGGTCACTCTGGGGTCCGTCATCTCCGCTTTGGCAGAGTCCAGTCAGCTGCCTTCAGAGAGTGAGTATACAGCGACGGGGCAGCGGCTGGTGGAGGGCGCGCACATCAACAAGTCCTTGGTCACTCTGGGGTCCGTCATCTCCGCTTTGGCAGAGTCCAGTCAGCTGCCTTCAGAGAGTGAGTATACAGCGACGGGGCAGCGGCTGGTGGACGCGCACATCAACAAGTCCTTGGTCACTCTGGGGTCCGTCATCTCCGCTTTGGCAGAGTCCAGTCAGCTGCCTTCAGAGAGTGAGTATACAGCGACGGGGCAGCGGCTGGTGGACGCGCACATCAACAAGTCCTTGGTCACTCTGGGGTCCGTCATCTCCGCTTTGGCAGAGTCCAGTCAGCTGCCTTCAGAGAGTGAGTATACAGCGACGGGGCAGCGGCTGGTGGACGCGCACATCAACAAGTCCTTGGTCACTCTGGGGTCCGTCATCTCCGCTTTGGCAGAGTCCAGTCAGCTGCCTTCAGAGAGTGAGTATACAGCGACGGGGCAGCGGCTGGTGGAGGGCGCGCACATCAACAAGTCCTTGGTCACTCTGGGGTCCGTCATCTCCGCTTTGGCAGAGTCCAGTCAGCTGCCTTCAGAGAGTGAGTATACAGCGACGGGGCAGCGGCTGGTGGACGCGCACATCAACAAGTCCTTGGTCACTCTGGGGTCCGTCATCTCCGCTTTGGCAGAGTCCAGTCAGCTGCCTTCAGAGAGTGAGTATACAGCGACGGGGCAGCGGCTGGTGGAGGGCGCGCACATCAACAAGTCCTTGGTCACTCTGGGGTCCGTCATCTCCGCTTTGGCAGAGTCCAGTCAGCTGCCTTCAGAGAGTGAGTATACAGCGACGGGGCAGCGGCTGGTGGACGCGCACATCAACAAGTCCTTGGTCACTCTGGGGTCCGTCATCTCCGCTTTGGCAGAGTCCAGTCAGCTGCCTTCAGAGAGTGAGTATACAGCGACGGGGCAGCGGCTGGTGGACGCGCACATCAACAAGTCCTTGGTCACTCTGGGGTCCGTCATCTCCGCTTTGGCAGAGTCCAGTCAGCTGCCTTCAGAGAGTGAGTATACAGCGACGGGGCAGCGGCTGGTGGACGCGCACATCAACAAGTCCTTGGTCACTCTGGGGTCCGTCATCTCCGCTTTGGCAGAGTCCAGTCAGCTGCCTTCAGAGAGTGAGTATACAGGGTGTTTTTTGCATTTCCGTAAAATTTTAGGTGTATTCAACGAGAAAGTCAATTTTGTATGGAACGATACTTATGGAAAGTGCGAGAATCGTCATCATAACAAACACGAAGTCATATTAAGATAAACTTTTATTCCTTATTTTCCTACAAGTCTGCAAAGATCAGGGTCTTACCCGACATTCTCGTGGAATGCACTTTGACTAGACCAAGTATTAGTGCATATATATTACAATATCATTAAATTTATTCGAAATTTCGAAGACAATGTACCTGCATTTTCACTACTGAATAAATAGAATTGCTTCTAACCAGTGGCGGCTGTACCTTAAGTGCGCTCGTGCGCTGCACTACCATAAAATTTAACAGAATCGTCATCAATTAACATTTTCAAATATGTACACATTCCGTCCATACGACATTCCTATAATATTTTTATTTCATATTAAAAAAAATCTATGAAGCCGTTCACTGCAGCGAAGTCCGATAGGCCGTGGTCTCCTATTTTATGCTGTACGCGGCGTCTGACGTTAGCGTCAACGTTCAATTCCGCTCCTATCGACGTCCGAATGCAACGCACAGCGTCAGCGGTCAATACGTTCGCCTCAGAGAAGGGCGTAACTTAACAGTAGATCCGACTGCATCACTATCTTTTTCCCAACATTTATGCATATAAATATTGTTTTTATAAATTCTTTTCATTTTTATCATACAGTGCATTGAAAGATTTAATAAATTCTATTAATAATTCGTCTTTTTCTTTATTAAACTTCGACATTTTGTTTGACGCGAGAGACGACGTTCACGCTGCAATGGTTCGAAAAGACTAGAAACGCGGCGCACAGCTTTTGATAGCCGCGTGCGACGTCAAGACGCCAACGTTGACATGTGAAGGAGACCACAACAGTACATACCTATAGTGAGCAGACGCAGCGTACGACGTGACGAGACGCCGCGTACGGCGTGAAATAGGAGACCACAGCCTTAAACTATTTTTTTCGCGCGTACTAAAAGTCGTCCGTGCGCTCGGCGGAGCGCACTCGTCATCAAGTCGAAATTGTATGGGAATCGCGTAAACACCTCTGGCGCGTGAGATGGAAGATGCTACATTGAAGAAATATGCGAATTTGGAGCGCCGTCCCGACTGGGCGGTGCCGATGACTTCCGGAAGTTCCCGACTAGACACGAGGCGGCGCGCATCGGCCGGAGAGACGTAACACTTGTTGTTTCTGTTTGTTATTAGTGTTATTAATTTGTTTATTACCATAATTATAAGATTAAAAATGTAGGTAAAGTAAATAAAATAATACTTTATGAAATATGTGAAAATAAATGTGCAAATTGCATTTTTTAATTACGACATTATTTTCCATACTAACTATACTAAGTGCACCACCGGTTCTCGAAGTCAGCAGCCGCCACTGCTTCTAACATTTTGTTAACCACAGACCTGGCAAATCAATTTATATGGATATACCTCAATAAACTTTTTTTAATGTTATTATTTTTGTTTTTAGATCGGAATCAAAAAGGAGCAAAGAAAGTCTTTATCCCATACAGAGACTCAGTTCTAACGTGGCTCCTAAAAGACTCGTTGGGAGGAAACTCGAAGACTATTATGATTGCTGCTGTAAGTATAAAACTGTTCCGATTACGACATCTGTATACTGTAGGTATACGTACATACGATTCGTAATTACAGATAGTTCGTGGCTTGCTGACTAATTTATTATAAAACAATGCATTTTTCTTAAACATGTAATGAAATATTGTTGTTATGTTACTAATAAGCTGCGAAGTATGACGTTTCAGGTGCGACTAGGACAAGAGGTCGTTAATGGAATTTAATACAAATCTAGGCCGGCAAAGTGCTCTTTTTTAATTCCATTCCATATAAATTTGTGGCACAGGCATCATGACATTCTGCCACTATGAATACAAAAAAAAACTTTGATGTTTTTGTTGTTTATTTCATGTTTGAGAAAAGCACTATACATACCTCGGCCGGAAATATGGGGTTACCGACCGAAGGCATACATATATGCGATAGGATAGGTCTGAGGCGGGCTTTCGTCCCGGCCTCTATAGTAATGTACTATTCTATTAACCTGAAGACTATTTTTGGAGTCCAGCTGATTCTCTGGACTCTAGCAACGGAAAAGTGCTTATTTTTACCCTCTCATTCCTAAACATCTCCTACTTAACAAGTCGCTAAGTATTGCTTGTCCCTTTCGCTCTTACAGACATATTGATAAAACCGAACGGGACAAACAATACTTAGCGACTTGCTAACTTATAAGACGTTTATGAATTATGAATAAGTCAAGGGTGAATAGGCACCTTCTGGGCAAACTCACTCCATCGTAGGCCACGTCTCTGCCTTTGGTCTGTGGCCATGAGTAAGCCTATTTCAGATAAAAAAAAGAGGTTCCTTTTGCTTTAAGATATCCCCAGCGGACTGCAACTACGGCGAGACGCTATCCACCCTCCGCTACGCGAACCGAGCCAAGAACATCATCAACAAGCCCACCATCAACGAGGACCCCAACGTCAAGCTCATTCGCGAGCTGCGCGAGGAGATCGAGAAACTGCGCGCGCAGATATCACACGACACGGTAACTAGTACACTATACACCCGCCATTACACTATACTCCCGCCATTACACTGTACTCCCGCCATTACGCTGTACTCCCGCCATTACACTATACACCCGCCATTACACGATACACCCGCCATTACACTATACTCCCGTCAGTACACTATACTCCCGCCATTACACTATACTCCCGTCAGTACACTATACTCCCGCCATTACACTATACTCCCGTCAGTAAACTATACTCCCGCCATTACACTATGCACCCGTCAGTACACTATACTCCCGCCATTACACTATACACCCGCCGTTACACTATACTCCCGCCATTACACTATACTCCCGTCAGTACACTATACTCCCGCCATTACACTATACACCCGCCGTTACACTATACTCCCGCCATTACACTATACTCCCGTCATTGCACTATACACCCGCCAATACACTATAATCCCGCCATTACACTACACCCGCCAACACTTTCCTTTCGCCATTACACTATACACCCGGGATTACACTGTACTCCCGCCATTACGCTATACCCACGCCATTACATTATACTCCCGCCATTACACTATACACCCGCCATTACACTATACACCCGCCATTGCACTATACTCCCGCCATTACATTATACTCCCGCCATTACACTATACTCCCGCCATTACATTATACTCCCGCCATTACACTATACACCCGCCATTACACCATACACCCGCCATTACACTGTATTCCCGCCATACACTATACACCTGCCATTACACTATACACCCGCCGTCACACTATACACCGGCCATTACACTATACTCCCGCCATTACACTATTCTCCCACCATTACACTATACTCCCGCCTTTACACTATACACCGGCCATTACACTATACTCCCGCCAATTACACTATACACCCGCCATTACATTATACACCTGCCATTACACTATACACCCGCCGTTACACCATACACCCGCCATTACACTGTACACCCGCCATTGCACTATACTCCCGCCATTACGCTATACACCCGCCATTACACTATACTCCCGCCATTACACTATACTCCCGCCATTACGCTATACTCCCGCTATTACACTATACACCCGCCATTACACTATACTCCCGCTATTACACTATACACCCGCCATTACACTATACTCCCGCTATTACACTATACACCCGCCATTACACTATACTCCCGCCATTACACTATACTCCCGCCATTACACTATACTCCCGCTATTACACTATACACCCGTCATTACACTATACACCCGCCATTACACTATACACCCGCCATTACACTATACTCCCGCCATTACACTATACACCCGCCATTACACTATACTCCCGCCATTACACTATCCTCCCACCATTACACTATCCTCCCGACATTACACTATACACCCGCCATTACACTATACACCCGCCATTACACTATACTCCCGCCATTACACTATACTCCCGCCTTTACACTATACTCCCGCCGTTACACTATACTCCCGCCATTACACTATACTCCCGCCATTACACTATACTCCCGCCATTACACTATCCACCCGCCATTACACTATGCTCCCGCCATTACACTATCCTCCCACCATTACACTATCCTCCCGACATTACACTATACACCCGCCATTACACTATACACCCCCCATACACTATACTCCCGCCATTACATTATGCTCCCGCCATTACACTATCCTCCCACCATTACACTATCCTCCCGACATTACACTATACACCCGCCATTACACTATACACCCCCCATACACTATACTCCCGCCATTACACTATACACCCGCCATTACACTATGCTCCCGCCATTACACTATCCTCCCACCATTACACTATCCTCCCGACATTACACTATACACCCGCCATTACACTATACACCCGCCATTACACTATACTCCCGCCGTTACACTATACTCCCGCCGTTACACTATACTCCCGCCGTTACACTATACTCCCGCCATTACACTATACTCCCGCCATTACACTATACTCCCGCCATTACACTATACACCCGCCATTACACTATGCTCCCGCCATTACACTATCCTCCCACCATTACACTATCCTCCCGACATTACACTATACACCCGCCATTACACTATACACCCCCCATACACTATACTCCCGCCATTACATTATGCTCCCGCCATTACACTATCCTCCCACCATTACACTATCCTCCCGACATTACACTATACACCCGCCATTACACTATACACCCCCCATACACTATACTCCCGCCATTACAGTATACACCCGCTATTACACTATACACCCCCCATACACTACGCTCCCGCCATTACACTATACACCCGCCATTACAAGAACCGAGCCAAGAACATCATCAACAAAGTCTACGAATTATAAACTCTACGAATAAATAATTATTCTATTCTATTACACTATACACCCGCCAGTACATGATACACACGCTATTACACTGTACACGCGCCATAAGATAACGAACCGAGAATAACACAAAATCTCGGGATCCCAAATCCCATCCTCGTCGCCAAATGCTATGTATTTAGGTTTTATATACGGGAGCCAAATAACACAGCACGCGAGTACATTCAAGACTGGTTTATTCTTCATAAGTGGGTAGGTACGCAAATACCAAACTACCCGATATTACTAATACATCTCAGTCCTTTTACGCATGATTATACAGAGTGGTATTTTAAAATACTTAGTGATACAAAACATGTATCTATTAGTGATTTTGAATAACATATCGTATAAGTGTTGTAATATTAATTTGTCACCAGGATCCAATCGAAGCGGAACCAGCAGTCCTCGCCACACTCCAACGCAAGGAGGCCCAAGAGAAGGTCCTCACAGAGAAGTGGACCGAGAAATGGCGGGAAACGCAACAGATATTACAAGAACAGAAGGCGTTGGGACTTCGGAAGAGCGGCTTAGGAGTTGTCCTGGATTCGGATATGCCGCATCTAGTGGGCATTGATGATAATCTGTTGTCTACTGGTGTTACTCTGTATCATTTGAAGGTATGTCTTATAGTGTTAACCTGTTTAATTTTTAACACAGTTATCATATTTCAGATTATAATTCCTATTGTGTAGTTGAGGTGTATCGGACAGTGATAATCATTTGAAAATGGTTTAGTCGATTTCTGTCTGATATACATTCTGCGACCATATACATATAACATGGACGGCTAACGCCACCTCAAAAATGCCCCCAATAACAATTGTTCAATTGTGTCAAGATGGGCAGGACATAGCGCTTTTCGTAACACCGCGCATATTTCTGCGCAACATCTTTAACAAATGCTAGAATATAGCCAATCAAAACTTTGATGGACCAATCACAACCATTTTTAAATGGCGGTTTAAGTTCTTATAGGTTGAGGTTGAATTTCATTACCGTGATGCATTGAAGAAGGGGGTGACACTTGTCAACTAAAACTCAGGACCGGTTTTGAAAGGCAATTTAGTATGGCGTGGCGTGCGGCTTCCATGTTGTTATATTTGTATTTTATAAGGACGTAATTAATTAATACTCCAAATCCAACGAACACAATTTATTATCTGAAGGCTAGACAGTTACCTAGCAACCTAACACAACGACAGATCTTTTCAGAGACTAAATACGTTAAAGAGGTTGCTACACTCTCGCCTACTTAAATTATGTAAAATTATATTTACTAGATTCTACAGCTAATCCAAAAGCTGGCTACATTTCAGCAGCTGATTGGTATGCCGTTTCCACCGCAGGCCGTCCACTTCCACTTCATAAGTGACGCCTGGCACAATCACTTGTGTAATCACTCCAAGAGACCATTTCTTTTTATTTTTTCGAAAATCCCTGGCCATGACCTTCTCCCCCGACAAAAATATTTCCCTTGAATTATTATTCTTCAATGACTGTTTTATTTGCTCTTTATCAATCAAGGAAGCTACTGGATGAGGTCTAAGCAGTGAGAATCGGCATCGCAATTCCCTACCAAACATTACCTTGGCCGGGCTTTGACCAGTCACTTTGTGTATCGAATTTCGGTAATCGAACAAAAATAAATTACAGGCATATTCAGGCGTACGGCCACTTTCCACAATTTTTACTACATGTGACTTAAAAGATTCCACAAATCGTTCAGCCAAACCATTCGTTGCTGGATAGTAAGGTGGGCTGAAACTCTGTTTTACACCGGTAACTCTACAGAACAATTTAAACTCTTCGCTGGTCCAAGTTGGCCCATTATCAGTTACTAAATGCAATGGATACCCAAATCGTACGTAAATACTTTTAAAAACCTCGATTGTTTTACGAGCAGTTATGTTTGTCATAACAAAAGCTTCTGGCCACTTAGAGTAAGCATCTATAACAACAAGATACATTTTTCCGTACAACGGTCCTAAAAAGTCTGCATGTAATCTATGCCAAACAGCTGGAGGCTGAGGCCATGGCGTTAGTTTTATTTTGTCTGGTAATTTATGGTTTTCTAAGCAAACTTTACAGTTTTTTGTTATATCACCTATGTCCTTATCCAAATCTGGCCACCAAAAG
>JALPQI010015797.1:0-26616 GCA_025490895.1 Thaumatotibia leucotreta | reverse complement strand
AAAGTGACGTACTCCGAATGCGACAAACTCATAAAGTGGCGATATAAGAATGTGACGTAATTAGAACGTGTCGCTCTCCGAAAGCGGCCTTCTCAGAACATGACATCCTCAGAAAGTGGCGTTTACCGAACATGACCTATCTCGAAAGGGATTTACTAAGAATATGACGACCTCCGCCTAAACGCTATCTTCTTGTTTTTTAAGTCGGTTAAATTAACTATTATACTTTTAAGGGCAATATCGTTATATCTTTGTTAGTAGTATTATTATCGAGTTAAATAAGCCTGTAGTCATCTAAGCTGTCTCCTAAACCTGTCTTAGTTAGGTATATTCACTGGTCCAATAACATTGTTTGAAGGGCCATATCTTGGCTCCGATATTACTTACGGCAAAACTTATTTTGTAAATAAGCTAGTCTAAGGTAGCACTACAAAATAGTAGTAACATAAACGATGGCCGCTGAAAAAAAAAATGACGCCACTAGTCCATACAAAAATACCCAATCCCCTTTAATGTAGTTATTATTTACAATAACTTTTTTTTCTTTGCGCGAACGTTTTGCCAATATTTAGTGAATGGGTCAAACGTAAACCCATGTTCGGAGTCTTTCCGGTGGACAATTT
Organism: Thaumatotibia leucotreta; assembly: GCA_025490895.1. NCBI lineage: Eukaryota > Metazoa > Arthropoda > Insecta > Lepidoptera > Tortricidae > Thaumatotibia > Thaumatotibia leucotreta. The sequence goes on along the minus strand of JALPQI010015797.1, from coordinate 25,993 downwards.
AAAAGTTAAGGCATATAAAGCTTGATTTTCTTATGAAAGCCTAATCTTCATTAAGACATCCTCCTTTCCCATTGCTTTGTATGATTAAAATCATTACTACCTGTCCACAGGCTGTTAACTATCGACCACAGGAAAGAAAAAGTGCGTGTTCTGCTGAACTGTGGAGCCCCTCTTTCCTATGGCCAATAGTAAGCAACTGGTAGGAGTGTAGTCGTGATTTTTATCATACAATTCAATATGAAAGGAGTGCCTTTAAATGACAATAAGGGTTTAATAAGAAAATTAACTCTCATAGCCCTTAACTTTTAAAATGTCCACCGGAAAGACTCGTAACATGATTTTAAGTTTGACCCGAATAGCTTTAACGTAACCTAAAATTTGTTTATGTTTTGATAAAAGGGCACTTTATGAAATGTCGTATCTCAACATATATATAACTTACGGTGATGCAACGTAGCTCAAATCCTTTCAAATTTAATGTTATTTCTTAGTTTCATAGCAATTATTATCAAAAAGATAATAGATTTTTAGTTAAACGTCAAAAACTAAAAAAAGTCCGAATTTTTTTCCGTTTTTTTACGTCCTATGCCCAAATTATTTTTTTGTTTTTCTTTTAATATGCATTTTCGTATATATCTATAAGGCCTTTATAATATGCCAAAATTGCAGCTTTGCACCTCGACTTGAATTTCGGGTTTATACTTTGAACTACAAAGTTCACTGACCTAGTTTTACCCTTAAAATAAAGAATATTAAGTGCGCTATAAGGTCATTATTGCATATTTTTCGTAGCATAATTAAGTGAGGCGATATTAAGCCGAAAACGTTAGCAAAACACAAAATGTTATCTAGTTTACAAAAAGGAGTAGTTTTTAAAGTCTCGAATCTCTGAAACTAAAAGACCTACGGTAATGCATGTTAGCTCAACTTGTGGGAAATTTATTAGTCTTTATACTTTTAATAACATATGATATCAAAATACGTAAAGAAAATCAGAAACTAAAAAATGGCCGTAAATTTCGCAGATTTTCACGTACTACATGATATTTATACAACGTGGAAAGATAAGTCGGGGCCTGGATGGAAGTTATACCTTAAATCATTAAGTTGGCTCATCTTACTTAAAGGAGACATGTCTTTATTTTTTCAAAGAATCAAAACTACGATCAATGATATTTTCTTCGGTTACCGCGAGGATAACACATAAAAATAAGACTATGAAAACGGATAAACTCGCGCATATTAACTAATTTTAACTTCATTCCGACGATTCGAACACTTTACAGGGTTCGTGGTCTGCGGATGACATCTGAATGAAGTTAAAATTAGTTAATATACGCGAGTTTATCCGTTTTCATATTCTTCAATCAATGACTTTATTAAATTTCACTTTTATAATTAGGGAAGCGAACCAGAAAAATAATTAAAATAAAACATACCTTTTTATTTTACTAATTATAAAATCTCTCTAAGAGATGTTCCACTTGTCTGTCAGTCAAAAAAAAATCATAAAAGTGAAAATTTAGTGCAAAAGAAATTGTGTCCAACCAATTAAAAAAAATGTACAGGGGCCCCTATAAGTAAAATGAGCCAACTTCAAGATTCAAGTTAAGTAGTTACTCTTCAGGGCCTTACTTATCTTTCTACCCTGTATGTGTTTACTTACGTTTCAGTGGCGATGTTCTTGGTCTGAATAAGGAGGACATCGTTCGGAAGACCAGCTACTTCAGGAGGACTTGACGGGTCCAAAGACTGTCAAATTAAATAAGTTACTGTTAAATATTTCATTTAAGGGTCGATTCCAATAAATTGTACATAGAGTCTGACCGGTATGCTTAGCACAAGATCGGTATGTCAGTATGTCGCCGCAAGATAGATTTTTCATCTTTTACTAACTATATCAATAAAAAAGGGATGGATAGGCTATCTCGCGGCGAAATATTGTCGCACTAATCCTGTACTAAGCCTAGCATAACTTTGCACAAGCATTTTTTCGATATTCTTTACATGGCACAATTTTGCCTATCAATGAACCCGTCATTGTCAAATTGTCATTTAATTTGGTAGAGAATTTGTTGCCAGGTCACGTTTTTATTTACCGCACCTTCTTGTGCGAAGTTGGTCAGACTCTAATGAATAAAAACAAAAATCACGATCGCGTCAATTGTGTTATGAAAGTTAATCATACAAATTGTATGGTATACTCTGGCCTACAACCTTTGATTTGTTGTTGTTGAATTGTTGATTGCACATGGAATTTTAACAAGTCGCCTTTTTCACGACAGTAGTTACACAAAATTTAACTTTATGATTAACACAAGAATTGTGACGTTAAATTTAGTGTTCATTAAAGGTTTTCTTTCATTAACTATGTACAATTTTTTTTGCAATCCTTCCCAATTATCCTGTAAATATTTGGAAATTCTGTTCGAAATCTACCCGTTTGCAGTATTTACCTATTATGAAAAATAAACCTGACCCGTATTCTTTGACCCACTGTATTTAGGCCGTCTTACCCGATAACCGGCCGCTAAATAGCAGTGTTTGCACTGCTATTTAGCGGCAGGTTATTTTCGGTTTGGGGGTAAGATAGCCTGTGTAATTACTGGCATAGAGGCAATCCATCTAAGCCCTCAGGGTAATAGGCAGCGCATAGGCGATTTTTTGATCACTATGTCCATGGGCCTCAGTTCCTGCTTTCCATCAGGTGGGCTGAAAGCTCAGTTGTCTACCTTCGTCACATAAAAAAAATAGGCACAACATTTTTGACAAATTCAAATACAGACAGCTGGTGCATTCCGTAAAAAATACTACTTTGTCGGGAACGTGACGGTTATGACAGCTACCTTAGAAATAGAAAGTACGAGAATGATCTATAAATACTAACACCCAGTTATAAAATTAAGATACACCAAAAATTGTATTGTAATTTCTTAAAGTGCATTTAGACCAAACGAGCATTCGCTCATTCTATCCCCCACTCTACGAAATACGTTCGTTAAGGTGCATGCAGACCAAAAGAGCATTCGCTGTTCTATCCTCCGCTCTACGAAATCAACCAATCACGTTTTGTGTAACGATCGAATTTCGTAGAGTGGGGGGTTAGAATAGCGAATGTTCGTTTGGTCTAAATCCACCTTTAGATGTACGCGAGGAACGGCGTCACGTATCCGACATTCTAGTGGAATGTACCAGCAGCATCATAATTAGTGGAGTGGACACACACTGCGATCGCCAACTCGCATAAGGTCCGACCGAGACCCATATTTTAGTCTCGGCTGAGACCGAGACCGAGACCTAGAATAGATATGATTCTCGGCCGAGACCGAAACCGAGATCGAGACTTGGTAGAAAGGATAAAAATCGTATAAATTACATCAAAAATCCCTAGCAAATACGCAAAGTAAGTCCAACGTCAAACTAAATACAGCAAATTTTTTTTTAATATTTTTTTTTGAATTTTTTTTAATGTAATTAGTGTAGTTACCCCAAAAACCGGTATTAGAATTTTAGGTATTTTTATCGATAGTATGATAGGGGTCGCTTACTCTAAATTATTCCTTCCGTTCATTTTAAAGTTACAGTTCATGTCAATATGACACCAATAAAATCGCAGTAAGTTCGCGAGATGGCGTCAAGCTCGCCAATTACAGCTTATTACGAATCGCGGCCACGGCCGAGAGTCCCTACCATTTTTGGCCGAGAGCCGAGAGGGATATCTCGGCTCGATTTTTGGTCGAGAATGCCGAGACCGAGACCGAGATTTCGGTCGGACCTTACTCGCTTGGCCAGCGTGGCGATTATGGGCTTTTACCTTCTAATGCGTCCATACGCTTAGGTAATAGGAGAGGCCTTTGTCGAGCAATGGACTGATTATAGGCTGAAGATGTGATATGAAATACCTATAGACCATGCTTTTCATCATCAGCCTATAGTACACTGCTGGACGTAGGCCTCTCCTATTAACTATGCGTATAAACGCATTAGGAGGAAAATACCCATAATCGCCACGCTGGGCAAGCGGATTGGCGATCGCAGTAATGTGTCCACTATGATGACACTCTGCCCATCATCAATCTTTTATCAAATAATGATCAGTGACACTTCAATCCTTTAGTTGACTCTTACGAAACCCGCAGGAGGAGTTGGGGTAGCGACAAAATGTATTCTTACGGCCATGCTTTTACCTCACTGATAAAAATTTTGGGTTTTCCTAGAATAGTAGCTGGTTGGTTGCCGAGGACATAATTCATGACATCCCACTCTTCCACGCAGTTGTCCCTCTCTGGCACGTGGTCTGGACAAGATAACGTCGCTACTGCCACTGCGCCGATGTTTGTGAAATCTTGCTGAAAAACTGAAATAGTACATCGTGTATTAAGGTAAATAAGAAATTGAGAACAAGTGTGAGTAAAGCAGCAGTCGCGGGTTTTACTTCACACGAGTTTACGGCACACATTATTTTTCGTCGCACCTGTAAAAAAAGGATATAAAAAATATATTATCACAAAAATATTCTAAAATGGTCAAAATCATTTCTAAAAATTAGAGATGACACAAACTCAAACACGTTAGTGACAAAGCACCAGATGAGTTAATGCTGCCCTGGTACTTCAATTATACCTTCTTCTTCTTCTTCTACCTAGCGTTATCCCGGCCTTTGCCAGGGTCCGCTTTCCTGCTACATTTCCTCTACTTTACGCGATCCTGGGCATCAATTATACCTAAATTAAAGAAATTCCTTTGGCTAACACTTAAAATGGAAGCATGCAGATATGCACGTGTAACTCGTGTAAGCATGCAGATATGCGTGCATTTGTGTGTACCTAAGTGTGTGTGTGTGTGGCCTAGTAATCCAATATTTCCAATTGGTTAAGTGTACATGTAAATTGATACGAGTATAATCCTACTTACATCGGTCAATCTTTAGCCAAATATCTTCCCTAGTGTCCTGTTCAGTCTCTATAGCAGACAGTTCAAACTTGTGCCCTTGGAACGCGTGTAACATATAAAAGGTCTTCTCAGCATCTGCATCACTGTTGTTTATTACCAACATTAGGTTTTTTTGGAATCTGAAACCAAAGTGTCAAAGGGTAAGAGGTAAGGCCGTGCGGCCCTTCGTAAACTCAATATGGCGCCAACTTTACTGATTTCGATACTTAGTTTTTTAACTCACTTCAAAGCATTTGCTGATGATCCCGTAGGCACCAAATCGGGTTCCGATGATGGGATTTTCGTACTTAATAATATTCTTTGATAACAAACTACATTTACAGGGTGAACGATATGAAGTGTTACCACAGAATATATAAAGTACAGAAGCTTCACTGCTTTGATGTTCACAAATGCCGGCTTTTTATGTACCTACACAATTATTATTACCAAACAAAACGGCGCGCGAGGCGTCGCGAGCAGCTGAAATGGGCCGTATTGCGTGGCGGAAAGGTCGCTTATAAGCCGCACGCCGTCGAAAACAGGGTTGTCAATTATTGAAAACTAATAAAATAACGAACGGCGCTATGAGGCGTCTGACAAATACATTACTGCAATGATATCTACGGCGTTAATAGCATTCGTCTTGATTCAACAATTTAGTTCATGCGTGATTATAGAATTTACCTACGCATTTCATACACGTGATTCAAAAATATTTGTCTCAACTCGGTCGGCACTCGGCACCTTCTTTGTGCTTCGGCCGCGCGTGCCCGGGCGGCATTGTTTGAGGTGTGAGTGAGATAGCAACACGACTTCGCTAACTTTAGGTGAATTATCCATCCGAATAATCCTGATAATAACACGAACATTCTAAAAATATCTGTAGACAGTATGTGAGGTGTGCAGAAATTAATATATCGTCTGCATAATGCATTTAAAAATCAAGAATTACGTTAGGAACCTACGCATTCATTACAAAAGCAGCATAAATAAGTAATGGTTTAATCACAATCGTAAGGCAGACGTAACACGGCATTTTCTCTTATAATATGTTCCAGTGTACCTATTTGATATTATGGGAATAAAGTCAGACAACCAAATAATATGTTAGGACAAAAGGCGCGAAATTCAATAAAAGTATGAGAGAACGAAGTTTTTTACATTATTTAAATGTGCCGCTTTTTTACTGACAAATTTGTCCGAAAATAAACCGTTTTGTCTGTAATTGACTTGAGTTTCTGAGAATTTAATTTACTACGAATGTAGGTAATAAGTGTATTATTATGTTCCTTACTTTTTAGTACCTATCTCTCTGACGCATCGGCTGTGCGAAAAACGCGTCATGATAATTAACATTATTATTATTGCAACATGCTGCTATGCAGTATATTTTCGGCATTTTCATTTAAGATGCACATGTATAAAATAATCCTAATATTTGCAAGCGATACATTTCGCGATACGTGAAGAGCCAGCGTTGTAAATTTAAACGTGAGTTCCGAGACAGCGCGCGCCAACCATTGAATAGACCACGGAGACGGGGCGCTCTGCATGTACTTGTAGCCGCGCGACGGAATCGCGGAGTGACACCCCCTTGGTGTTACCAATTTCAAAGGACTGTGATTTTTTATTTGTAACAATTTATTACTATAAGTAAGAAAAACAAGAGCAAAATGATGCATTTTGGGATTAAATTTACTTTTAGTCAATATACTACCTTTTGCCTTGACTATGGTCTTCAAATGGTAAAAAAATATTTCCTCTCAGCACGTTTTTGACCACTGGGTAGTGGTATATGCCAGTGAAATACGATCGCTTTCTTCATTACATTTATACTAGCATGATTAATTGCTCTCACCTTTCTCTTCAAAATAGACCACATAAAAAGTCCGACACTCACTGCACTAGAGAAATGACACCTCAAATTCGGTTTGCAGCCATTTTTGGTTCTTACGAACTTTATAAGCCGAAGATCAGTTTCGTTCTTATGTTTGCGGTCTACAGCCCAAATGTTTGCGTGCCTAAGACTTCAATGCGGTGTCCAAAACATATTTCCGATAATAAGCCGTTATTACTTTGACACCAGACTTAAAAACATATTTATAATTGGTAACACTTCACGTCGTTCACCCTGTACATACAAAATAACATTTCAAAAGTATAACTAAACTAAAACTAGATGAAATCTAAAAAAAACTAAATAAAATCTAAAACAGGTCCCTGCGGCATGGTACCCAGGACGCTGGCAGCATTTCCTCGCTGGATTACCCAGCTAATGCGTTGAGCGAGGAAGCTGCCAGCCCTTGGGTCTACCGTGGCGTCTCTGAGTCTCTTCAATAGGTCTTTGAAGTGACAGAGAGCGCTTTAAATTATGAATTTAGTGGTGTTCTTGAACTTACCTGTCAAGTTCATAAGAAAATCTTGCTCTCGTAGTGATCCGGACTACAGGCTCATCATCATCATCATCGGCAACCTCTTGGCGACTGGTACTCTGGTAGTATACTGCACTGGGTTCTTCATCTTGGTTCACAGTACCCACATTTTTGTAAGCTGGTTGATCGAATGGTAACGCTATTTTGACTATGCCTCTATTTTTTTGAGGTATCCCTTCGTATTCGCAGACGAATCTGATGTTTGGTGGCATTTTTGTTTAATGTGTATCTACAAAACATTGGGATTGTATGAATAATGTTAGTCATACAACATAAAATAAAAATAAAAACAGAAACTTGCAATGAGATTATGAAAATGTGATATTATACCAAAGAAAATAGACATACTTACACACTATACACAGTTATATAATAAAATAAATGTACAGTGTGTTACCATGACCATGAGGCTTTTACGAAAATGGATAATAATACGCATTACTAGGAATCGTTTTCAAGTATTAACATTTGACAAATAATTAAATTGTCCATAAAATTAATTTTAACTACAGTCATCATCCTTATTGACGATATCGTGATTTTTGTTCTGATTCAGGCTTTTACTAAGTACGAGCCCCGATGCAGTGGAGTTCGTCTAGTTCGAAACAATTTTTACAAATTTAAAAAATGATCACATTATGCTAATGATAAATTGTATGAACGTTAGTCATGGTTAATGTACTACATTTCAAGAGACACATCAATCTGAAGTACGCTTTTGTTGTTTAATAAATCGATTTTAACAAACCAGTGTCTAAATTATATTTTCGTTCACCACCGTAATTCCGCGCTTATAAGCTTGACGCAAAATTCGCAGTGCATCAGGTGTACCATGTCGTCTTTAATATAAATGGCGTTCTTTACATTCATTGATTATTTACAAAATTAAAAATTGTGGAAAAAATTTAAAAAATACCTCTCGTAAAATAGTTTTTTATTTTTTATTCTGATTTATTAAGTTCAAATATTTTATACTCAAAGAAACTATTTTAGTACTACTATTGAATAGTAAAGGGTTTGTCTCTAAATCTTTTCCCCCGGATGAACGGGATAATCTCGAAAAACTGTCTAACTGGACGAGAACATATGCAATATGCATCGGGGTATACAAAGTTTTTGCAATTGGCATTAATGTCGAATGATGTTATCTACCATTTAACAAGAAATCGTTTTAGGGGGTAATTCTAAGAAAAAGTGATTTAAATGTAGACACTTATTATACCCCATGCTAACCCGCGTTAAGAGAAGCGCCCGTAGTAGCTTTACATCCTGTATTTAACACTTAAATTGACAATGTTCGTCACAATGAACATAGTCTTCGACCCACTTTTTGTATTTTTTTTAAAGACAAAATTGTCTGCTCTACAATGGCAATGAGGCTAGAAAGCACGATTGTTTTTGATTTGCCAATTTAAAGGTTAAAAGAAAACATATTCTTCATTACTGTTATACCTTAGTGTGTTCCAAAACCAGGAAATTCGACAATTGCTGCACTGTTTTTATAAATTAAACATTGACACTACACGTTTACATTGCACAAAGTAAAACTCGAATGAGTAATCGGAGAGATAGCTTTTATCAAGAAAACTTTGATAAGATAGGTATTGGAGGCTAATTCAGAAATGTCAATTAATATACTGAAACAAACAACGGCAATTTAGGAAATAATTGGAAAAAAAATGTAACATTTTCTTCGGTTACCGCGAGGATTACGCATGAAATAAATGAGGATCCTCTAAATGGATCGAAACATGTCGAGCAATTATCGACTTAAATTACGTGAGACCCGTTTGATAAATATTTTTTCTACTCCCGTACTTTTATTTGTCACTTAGGCATAGTCTAACGGTAAGCAATACATGCATGCACTTTTTATACGAATACCTTTCCGTTTTCTGGTTTAGCGAGAGAGCTAAATACTTTGATTAAAACACATATGAGCAAATAATTTAATATGAGTTTCACAACAAATACATTATATAGGTATTTAACTAACCCCCATCATGAAATTCTGAGGGCAACATCTCAAGCTCTCGTGACATAGGAGATATTTAAAATATGTCTGGATCTACCAGTAAAATAAAAAAAAATAAAAATATGAAAGTAAATACAGTCTTTATTAATACCTCAAATAGGACGTCGTAAACAGAATCTTGTCACAAGTCAGGAATAAAATGGCGAAATTGTCGTAGTAGTGCTAATACGATTTTTTCCATACAACTGTAAAGTGGAGTAGTGGTATTCATAGATGATTTTGAATTTAGCGCCGTTTATATTACACACACGCAGATTATAGTAAACCTACGCCTTCATCAACTTAAGTTCTTTGAGCCCCGTATTTTTGGTATTTACATAACATGTCTGGGATAATACGAGATCCACCAAATCGGACATGTCATCACCATCGCATCTTTAGCGTCATATTTTTGCAATAATTTTATGTTATTTTTATTTTTATTTTCTTTATGTCTGGGATAATACGATATCTACCAAATTAGACATGTCATCAACCATCGCATCTTCAGAGTCATCTTTTTGCAATTCAAATTCAAATTCAAATTCAAATTATTTATTGCGATTCATGTTGTACAATAAGGTCTTAAGATTAGTTACACAGTTCAAACATGAGCTCTGATAGAGCATAGCAATTTCATTAAAACTAAATATTATATAACACGAATAATTATTTTACAAATATAAACAATACATTATTCTAGAAATCATAAATGTCATATAAATACCCAATCAATAATTTAATTTAATTATTATATAGAATGTCAATATTAAATACAATTTTTATGTTCATTCAGAAATTCATCTATGGTATAATAAGCTTTATTTAATAGGTAAGATTTTAATTGCATTTTAAATTTACGTGAATCATATATGTCCTTGATTTTATTTGGCATTTTATTAAATATTTTTACTGCCATGGCAAACGGGCCAGAGCTAACCATTTTCATTGTTGTGGCAGGTAAGGCTAGTTTTTTTCGAGGTCGCAATGATGGTCCGTGTGAGTACTGAGGAAATAGTGATGTATTATTTTTTACAAAAATAGCAGCTTCTAGGATGTATATTGACGGCAGGGTTAAAATTTTTTGTTCAATGAAGTATGGCTTGCAACTTGTCATATTATCCTTATTAACTAGGATTCTTAGGCAGCGTTTTTGGAGCTTAAACAGTTGTACAGCATCAGAACTATTACCCCACAATATAATTCCATATTGCAACCATGCATGCGCGTAGGCATAGTAAGCACAAGTAGCGGTTTTTAAGTCGGTGCATTTTTTCAACTCATAAAGGGCGTAGGTGAATCGGCTCAACTTAAGAGATATTTGATGAACATGCTCTTTCCAGTTTATAGCAGAGTCGATATTAATTCCTAACAGTGAAGCTGTATCTACACATTCCATTTTCGTATTCTCGAAGCTATAGTTTATATCTAGGCTGCGCTTTTGGTAGGGTTTAAATTCTATAAGTTTAGTTTTGGTGAAATTGATTTCAAGGTTATGTTCGTTTAGCCAATTAACAATATCAGAAATAATTTTATCAAGATGATTTTTTAGCGTAATATTATTATCGCACGAGATCACCAATGATATATCATCAGCAAAAAGTATGCTAGAACAATTTATTATTTTGGGCAAATCATTAATATAAATTAAGAATAAAATACATCCGAGTACACTGCCTTGGGGGATTGATTGGGTAACCTTAGTAAACTTAGATTGAATTTGTTGTATATTTCCAGTTGCGTGATTATAGTATTCAATTTCTACGCAGTGTGTGCGATTCGACAGGTAGGAGGCAAACCAATCGTAGGGTAAGCCCCTTACACCAATTCCGCGCAACTTAAGTAATAGAATATCGTAAAGTACCCGATCATAAGCTTTACTCATATCAAGTAATATGCCAATAGCGTATTTTTTATTGTTTATTATATTTAGAATATCTTGCATGTATTTAAAAACAGCTAGAGTAGTTGACCGGTTTTTTCTGAAACCATTTTGTGAGTCGTGGAATATATTGAATTTTTCACAAAAGGAATATAGACGATTTGCCATAGCGGTCTCAAAGATTTTTGAAATTGTTGATAGGAGAGCTATTGGACGGTAATTAGTGGTGTCACTCAGTATTCCTTTCTTATGTATTGGTTTGATAACCGAGAGTTTCAACAGATCAGGAAATACACCCTCAGCAAAGGACTGGTTTATGATAAGAGTTAGTGGTAGAGCTAGTTCACTTGCACATTCTCTAATCAGCAAGGGTGGTAGTTCGTCTTGGCCAGAGCTCCGTTTGTTCTTAAGGTTTTTTATTATTTTGTAGACTTCGAGCGGAGTGACCGGGTTCACAAAGAATGAATGTTCTGGGCGGATAATTGGTGGCAATCCTCTCGGAGGTGAGATGTTAGCATCGATTGCACCTACGGATGAGAAGTAGTCGTTGAAGTAATTAGCTATTCGTGCTGGGTCTTTAGTTAATTGATTATTTATGTTTAGTTCGATATTGGCTCTATTTCTCTTTGGAAGTTTGTTAGTATTTTCACGTACAATCTGCCACATTGTTTTGACAGTATTACTTGATTTTCTCATATTTTTAATGTTTTGTAACTTTTTTGAAGCGAAAACTGTTTTTTTAAGCAATCGTACTGACTGTAGTATTTATTAAGAATGGAGTTATTTGCTGTAGTTTTGAATGCTTTTAATAACCGTTTATGCCTGCATGATACTTTTATACCTGTCGTTAACCATGTTTTCCTAGTATTATTTATTACTATTTTAGTCATAATTTTCGGTATGCATGTATTTAGTAAATCGGTTAATATTTCATGCAGAGTGCTGTAGTTTTCATTTACAGTTTTTTGTCCTGTCAATATGTTTGTAAAATTAATTTTTCCTAATTTTGACTTAAATAACTCTATATTTTTCTTGCTAAAATGTCGTTTCCATGTGTACCAAATGTTTTTCAAGCTTATTTTGATTGACGGTATACAGATTCGAATTCCTTTGTGGTCTGAAAGTCCAAAGTCCTTTACAGTTACGTTTATGTTACAAGTGTAGTTGGTAAATACAAGATCAATACAAGAGGCACTCGTATCTGTCAGTCTAGTCGGTTCTTGAACATGTTGTTTATAGTTAAAGCTAGACATTAAATTTAGAAGATTTTTTGTGCAATTTGTATTTTCCAGTACGTTTACGTTAAAATCACCGCCAATTGTAACATCTGTTTTTGCGTATTTATTTCGCAAATATTTTAAGAGGTTTTCTAATAATTCAAAGAAATTTTCAGGCATACGTTGTCTGTTGGGCCAGTACACGTTTACGAAAAGTTTATTTATTCTTGGTAGTTCAACAGCACATACCTCGAATAATGATTCAATCGACATATCACATATCTCTTTACATTCTAAGTACTCCATATCTTGTTTAACAAATATACATACACCTCCGCCCTCGTTGTTAGGGCGGCAGTAGTACGAAGCCAGTTTGTAGCCGTCGACACGTAGGAGATCCAATTTGGCCGGAGAAATCCAAGTTTCAGCAATACAAAGAATGTCGATGTCATCATCCAGTTCACTTTCTATTAAATGGCGTTTATTTTTTATACTACAAATGTTCTGGTAAAAAGCGTTCAAGTTATTCACGAAAAAGTCCAGTATCCCGCCGAATTTTATTCGAAGCACCGCGGTTTGTAGCACAAGTGGGTGTTTGTACACTTTCTGTGGAAGCTTCTTGCTGGTCAGTCACGATGGAGGCCCTCGGTGGAGACTTATCATTGGATGATTTCGAAGATATAAAAACTTCCTTTCCGTTGACGTACAGGCGATTATTTCTGATGTACGCAAGTTTTCCTTGTTTTCTAGCGTTTTTCAGGTGTTCCCTCTGTAATCTTCTGTGTTCTAAAGCTTGTTTGTCTAGGTGCTGAGAAACTGCGTAACCAGTGTTCTTAAAGCAGTTGGCGTTGTCGAGTATAAATTTTTTCATCCTCTTACTGATGAGTTCTATTGCTACGGGCCGACGGTACCCTTGTTTACCAACTCTATTGACAGATTCAATAAATCCGTTTATATCAATATTTAGGATATTGTAAAACATCTGGCTTAGGCGTGAATAGAGTTCGTTTTCAGTTTCACCCGGATATTCGTCGAGCCCATATAAAATTATATTTTTTCCGTAATCTTCATTTTTTTGTTGGCCTATATTTTTAAATTTTTCCTGCAACGCTGATAATTCCAATTTAATTTTTGAATTTTCTTGTTGCAAAATTTCTATTTTATTTTTTGTAAACTGTAGTTCTTCGCCTAAGGTTTTATTTTGTGTTAATAGTTCGTTAAACTTTTCAGTGAGGTTTTGGTTCATTTGAGACATTGCCGTATTTATGCCAGATTGGATAATTTTCTCCACGTGAGCCATCAAACGGCTATTGTTTTGTTGTAATTTCTGGTCTAGTAGTCTGCTCATTTGGTCTATAATTCCGTTATCCGTATTACTTTCTACAATGTTTCGCTGTGTTATTTTTATTTATTTTATTTTTATTTTCTTCATGTCTGGCATAATACGATATCCACCAAATCGGACATGTCATCAACCATCGCATCTTCAGCGTCATCTTTTTACAATTATTTTATTTTATTTTATTTTTATTTTCTCTATATCTGTGATAATACGATATCCACCAAATCGGACATGTTATCAACCATCGCATCTTTTTGGAACCAGAACTTTGCTGAAAGTGCATGTGCTTAAAATCATGTTCACTTATTACTTTTTCACATCACATCGTCAGCCTATTTCAGTCCACTGCTGGACCATAAATTAAACAAATGGTATTGACGCATTAGGAAGTAATGCCCATAATTGGAGGATTGGTGATCGCTGTAGTGTGTTGACTTGCTTTTCTTCTCTGGCATTATATTCAACTAACGCATCAACGCATCATGGACTTTTGAAGGAACAATCAATTTCGTCATCCAGTTTTCAATTCATCGCAATTTTTTGCCACCGACCAATTATGTTTGAGACGGAAATGCTTGTACATACGTATTACTTTTCTTCACATCCTATCATCAGTCTTCTGCTGGACATTAGGTCTCTCCTATTACCCACGTGAATTTGCGTATTAGGACATGCCCATTATTCCCACAACGGGCAAGACTGGTGATCGCAGTAGTGTGTCCACATTACTTTTCTTCCCGTAGCATTATATTCAACTAACGCATCATGGACTTCCGAAGGCGTCATCTCAATCTCTTGACCCTTCTTATTCTTAGCATTCATAAGACACCTCCAATATATCTGAAACATGCCAGGATCTACCAATTTCGTTATCCAGTTTGCGACCGACACCTCCTCAGTACCATCTTTCTGCAGCCATAGTTCTTTCCTGAAGGTGCAAGTACTGATGACTGATGTTGGGGTAGGGAAGGCTCGGTTCACTTCATAACTGAGTTCAGATAGAAGGTCAAGGAGGTCTCTGGAACCTTGCATGGAGAGCAGCTTGTGGCAGAGGAGATCCAATGAACAGACGCCGCTGTAATAAAAAAAATGGTTTCAATATTAGATTTCATATACCAAAGAAATAAATAAATGAATTAAAAACACGACTGCCGTTTAAAAACAAACTGAAAAGTAAAATATAATTAGTTTTTCAGGTTTATTCTTGTGAGCGTATCTACACTACATATAGGCGCTTGTCTTAATACTTATTACATTTTGTTTCGAGTGCAGTCGACCCGAGGGAACCTTAATATATTTATATTTTCCGTAATGATAGGTTCTCCGACTGCACTCGAAACAAAATGTAATAAGTAATAAGACAAGCGCCTATATGTAGACACGCTCAAAAGATACCCCAGCATCTATAAGCCGACATCCACGTAGGGCCGAGAGCCCGACGGGTGAGCTCACACGGTACGACCATCTCTCTTAACCTTTTGACAGCCAGACGTCGAAAGAATATGCTGAGCTCCTGACACCACGCGTACGCGATTATTTAAGCGAAATTTAACTTTACGGCGTCCCGCATAAGTTTCTACTGCATTGGCGTAGTTGTCGGCCAGTGGCGGTCAAAGAGTTAACTGTCTTAGGCCCAACAGTTCGCTTCAAACTCTAACGAAGACCGAACGCTAAGCTCCGCGTTGAGTCGGCCCTCAGAGGCGCGCCATCTCACGAGGCCGAAGGCCGAGCTACCAGAACTCAGCGCTACCACGCTAGGCGGTGAAATAGTGTAACATAAAAATTCATCGGAGAGCCGCAGGCCCGACGATCGTATTGATAACCTGCGAAGGCCGTAGCCCCTGCTCGGCGTAGGCCTGAAAGTCTGAATCGTCCCTCAGAGGGGCACTGGTTTGCGAGGCCGAAAGCCGAGCTACCAGAGCCCAGATACTGGCCCGGACCACCGGAGTCAGAGGCCCGGACTTTTACTAAGAGTGCCCAAGCATGTCACTTGGAAGAAATTTAAAGCAAGACCGAAGACCGAGCTGCGAGAAAATTAAGCTACCAAGCTTTTTCAACTATACCCCAGCATCTAAATAACCCCAGCTCAACGTAGAGCCGAAGACTTGGAGCGTCACTGGGATGCTCTCGGCGCGAGCCCACGGCTGGAGGCCCGACGGGTGAGCCCACACAGTCCAACCGTTCTTTTTAACTATCTTAACAATCGAAGCCAGAGCCCAGCGCTACCAGGGCACGTGATGGAATAGAGTAACATAAAAATGAATCGGAGAGCCGCAGACAGCAGTTTCCACAACTTGCGAAAGCTGTAGACCGCACTCCGCGTAGGCCTGATAGCCCGAAGCGTCTAGCAGAGGGGCGCCGGCTTGCGAGGCCGAAGGCCAAGCTACCAGAGCCCAGCGCTTCTTCGCTATACAATGTAAAAGTGTAGCATTAAAACGAATCTCAGGGCCGCAGACCCGACAATTTGTTTCGAGAAAATGCATGGGCGAAGGTCCGCGTATGGCCGAAGGGTCGTAAGCAAAAAAAGGGCCTACAATTATTTTTTTACATATTTCATGTTTTTATTTTAATGCGCCTGTACGATACGTATAGCAATTTTGTTTGGCCACAATTGGTGCGGTTATTGTATTGTTAGGTATATTCGCCTGATATTCACATCATATCTCGAAATCTCCGATATTAGTGAGTAGTACAGTCACCACATGGGAATGTTGAGCCACTTGGCAATGGATGCAATTTGGATGCAAAATGCGTGTAATATTATGGGTCCGGTATTTTTCGTTAGTAGGCACGATCCCGACATGAGCGATGTTCCCCGATGATATGTCAGTTAAATACGAATCTCTATTGCGTCAAAATTTCAGTATGTCAAAACTAGTTGAAATAATAAAATTTCTTCGTCTACGAGAATTAAGGATTAGTCGTCGGCCATTATTAGACGCTAGATGTCGTTGTTCCTAGAGAAAACTGGATAACGACAGTTCTTCATAGATTTGTCTAAAAACGTTGAGTAATTTATTATACGTATTTTCGTCAAATCGGATGTCATGATTTATCTGACATTTTTTCAATTCAAGATATATAAATAGCCATGTTGTCGAGCAATTTTAAATATTTTTTTTCATTGACAGAGACGAATGCTTTGCCGTCTTTATTATCATTCGTCACAGCTCAGTTGACGTTAGTTGAATACTTATGTAACCTTTGTGGAAATATGGTAGGTAACCTTTGACAATCTACCTATAATCCAATAATATGTCAGTAGCCATAAAAATGTTTAATAAGGACTGAAAAAATACCTGTCAGTGACAGCCGTTAAAAGGAAAGTGAACGAAATTACCATTAGGGCTCTGAAGTTAGATTGACGTCGTCTCCAGGACTAAAGCGGATGTTATAGCGTAACTATAATAACGGCAGCTTCCGGAAAAATTGCGAACAATCATTGGTTAAACATTTTTGTTATTACGTAACCATGGTAATGTCACTTTCCGAAGAAAACGCAAGCGGTCATTGGCTAACTGTAGCAACGCCCGCCCCATTGGTCAGCAGAGTTCGGCCGAAGTCGTGATGCCAGCCTCATAAGAGTTCGGAACCCGATTTGTATTATTCGACCAAGTTGCGAACAGTGGCAAGTGGCTCAACATTCCCGTGTGGTGACTACATACGTGGCACTTAGCACGTGATTAGTGCGACAGTATGTACTTTATTTATACACGTATTAAACTACTCTGTGTTATGAACAGATAAAGAAAATAATATTAGTTGTTGTGTATTATTAACGTGGCAGCACCAGCTCTCTCTAGCTATTCTAGAAAACTGTGAAGTATTGTAATAGGAGGTGCAGGCATGTATTGCTTGCCCTTAGACAATGGTCAAAGGTGCCTTGTAAGGGATTGCATATATCCGAGAAAATTGACCGGTGGTTGCTAAGACCGAGTGGCCGAGGGGTGCAGGCATCAACCGCGAAAGCTGAGCACGCGGGTTCGATGCCCACCTCGGACGATAGGTGATCTTGGTCGTTTTTTTTGGTATATGACATCTAATATTTATAATAACAACATTAAATTAACTATGTACAGTTTTTTGCAATCGACACTTAAGGTAGTTGCCCTCCGGGGCCTGACTTATCTTTCCACCCTGTATACTTACGTTTCAGTAGCGATGTTCTTGGTCTGAATAAGGAGGACGTCGTTCGGAAGACCAGAAACTTCAGGGGGACTTGACGGGTTCAAAGACTGGAAATAAAATAAATAGGTAGTAAATTACGATACAAGTGCGAAGAAATTAAGATCGAAACGAGTAGTGATAAATTAATTCGTTAAATCGACACGAGTTACGAATTTCCTTTTCGCACGTGTATTGTAGGATGTTTTTCAGTACAAATGACCCTCCGAAGTTTCGCGCTGACAAAAAACGAACCACTTCTCGCACTAGTGCCTAGAAAAAACACCATCTGTACTGGAATAGTACATTACGATACAAGTGCAAAAGAGATGAGGTTTGAAACGAGTGGAGATAAATTAAAGCACGACCGAAGGGAGTGCTTTAAATCGACACGAGTTACGAATTTCGTTTTCGCAAGTGTATCGTACGACGTTTTTCAGTACATATGGCCCTCCGAAGATTTCGACCTGACGTAAAATTAACCACTGCTCGCACTAGCGCCATCTGTACTGAAAAATAAGTTACTTTCATAAATTACGTTTATAATACAAAGTAGTCTTAAACGTAGTGTCCAAGGCATGATTAAAATGTATTAATAATTGGTTTAGTAGTAGTAAGGACTCTATTGTAAAAATGTTATTACAAAGGCGAACGGGAAATGAAAGGCGAGCGAAAATGTTATTACAAATACGGGACAATATCTGTTGCCACTTCTTAATTTTTCTTTTTTGCCAGACCGCACTAAAGTTTACATTTCGGTTCCCACCATCAAGCCTGCCGTATGATTGTTTGCCATGGTCCTGGTTTAAAAAAAACAATGCTCTTACCTCACTGATAAAGATTTTCGGTTTCCCCAGAATAGTAGCTGGTTGGTTGTCGAGGACATAATTCATGACATCCCACTCTTCCACGCAGTTGTCCCTCTCTGGCACATGGTCTGGACAAGATAACGTTGCTACTGCCACTGCGCCGATGTTTGTGAAATCTTGCTGAAAAACTGAAATAGTACATTGTGTATTAAGGTAAATAAGAAATAGTGAACAAGTGTGAGTAAAGCAGCAGGCGCGGGCTTTACTTCACACGAGTTCATAATTGTTGTATCGCCCATGGCAAACACAATATTTTTCATCAGACTTGTAAGGAAAAAAGGATATAATAGTACTTTGTGCATCAAGGGAGGAAAGTACGGAATTACTAACGAGAGTGTTGGGATTGGCGATCGATCGGCAATCTTTGGGGGGGACCTATGTTCAGTACGTAGTGGAAGTCTTTCGGCTGATATGATGATGATGGAGACCTACATCATCATCATATGTAGAGACTTACATCGGTCGATCTTTAGCCAAATATCTTCCCTAGTGTCCTGTTCAGTTTCTATAGCGGACAGTTCAAATTTGTGCCCTTGGAACGCGTGTAACATATAAAAGGTCTTCTCAGCATCTGCATCACTGTTGTTTATTACCAACATTACGTTTTTCTCGAATCTGAAACCAAAGTGTCAAAGGGTAAGGGGTAAGGCCGTGCGGCCCTTTATGAAACCAACCGATTTCGATACCGTAAAACCACCTACCTATAGTCCAAAAGTCCAAACGCTCCGAACTATAGGCCAAAATTTAATCGAATATGTATCTTTCATTACGCGCAATTGTTTTATTAATCGTGCTATTCATAGGCAAAACCTCCTCATCCAAAATAAAAAAAACTCTGATAAAGCCAAAAAGTCTTCTTCGTCTTTCTTGTGACTCATGCTTGTTCACGAGTTCAAATTGTGGACCATAGTTGCAATATTGGACCATGGTTGGGTAGTTTTACGGTACTTATTTTTTTAACTCACTTTTAAAACAAATCGAGATGGTCCCATTGGCACTAAAGCGGGGTCCGATGATGGGATCTTGGAGAAATCGATTAAAGTGGGTTTTTTAATTATTATTTTTTACTAAAGAATATTCATTGATAAACAAACTACATTATACAAAATAACATTTCAAAAGTACAATTAAACTAAAACTAGATAAAATCTAAAAAAAAACTAAATAAAAACTAAAATAAATCTAAAACAGGTCCTTGCGGCATGGTACCCAGAACGCTGGCAGCATTTCCCCGCTGGATTGCAAAGCTAATGCGTTGAGCGAGGAAGCTGCCAGCCCTTGGGTCTCCCGTGGCGTCTCTGAGTCTCTTCAATTGGTCTTTGAAGTGACTGAGAGCGCTTTAAATTATTAATTTAGTGATGTTCTTGAACTTACCTGTCAAGTTCATAAGAAAATCTTGCTCTCGTAGTGATCCGGACTACAGGCTCATCATCATCATCATCAGCCAACTCTTGACGACTGGTACTCTGGTAGTACACCGCACTGGGTTCTTCATCTTGGTTCACAATACCCACATTTTTGTAAGCTGGTTGGTCGAATGGTAACGCTATTTTGACTATTCCTCTATTTTTTTGAGGTATCCCTTCGTATTCGCAGACGAATCTGATATTTGGTGGCATTTTTGTTTAATGTGTATCTACAAAACATTGGCATTGTAAGAATAATGTTAGTCAAATAAAATGATTTGATTTGTTCCACAAAAACTAATGTTCCTTATCAAAATATGACTCCTTTTTCTACTGCCAAAGGTTATTTTACAGAGTACACACTATAATTAGTATAACTAACTTTCGTAACACAATTGTCGAGATCGTTTTTGTTCTGATTATAGTATTTTATGCAACCCTTGTTTAGGAGAGGTCAAAAAAGGTGAGTGGCGTGGGTAACAATTTGAGGCGAAGCCAAAAATTGTTATTAAAGACGCCACGAGCATTTTTTGACCCAGTTAAACAATGTTGCATACTTTTTTTACGACCACACACTTATTTTCAAATAAAATTGTAGATTTGAGAAATATTCTCAGTCAAACACATTTTTAGTAATCGTCAAGGTCGGGCGGGAGACGTAAAATTAAAAAAAAGCTCCTCTATGGTTTACGATTCATCAGAAATGACATTTAAAATTAGGTTGGCAGCCATGTATTTCATTACGTCTTGTATACACGAGGTGCCTTAAAATCCAAAAACGCACTTCGTGTATGCTCGAGCCCGAATGCGTTTATAGACAATATAGACTTATTAGACTTATCATGACATCTGTAAGGTAGAGGCTTAAAGGTGTGTTCACGACTGTGTAAATGACAAATAAAAGTACGGGAATAGAAAAAGGCTTTAACTATTATATACCATTTTTTTTGTAATCGGCATTAATGTCGAATGATGGTCTCTACCATTCAAGAAGAAGCCGTTTTAGGAAGTAATTCCAAACAAAAGTGATTTAAATTTTAGATACTTATTATGTCCCATGCTAACCCGCGTTAAGAGAACCACCCGTAGTAGATTTACCTACAGCCTGTATTTAAAAGAAAACATATTCTTCAACATTGTTATACCTTAGTGTGTTCCAAAACCAGGAAATTCGACAATTACTGCACTGTTTTTATAAATTAAACAGTAACACTACACGTTTACATTGCACAAAGTAAAACTCGAATGAGTAATCGGAGTGATAGCACTTATCAATAAAGCATTGATAAGATGGGTATTGGAGGCTAATTCAGAAATGTCAATTAATATACTGAAACAAATAATGGCTATTAAGGAAATAATTAGTAAAAAAAATGATAATTTAATAAAAGTACCTATGTATTATTTTCAACCGACTTGAAAAAAGGAGGAGGTTCTCAATTCGACTGTATTTTTTTGAACAAGTATGTACTTGTTTATTTAGATAAATAACAAAAGCAATGAAATGTTTTTCATTATTTTTTTTACATATCATAAGTATTTCATTGTATTTATGTTAGTATTTATAAACAAAGTACAAGTAGGTACATACAAAATTAAATTTAAAAAGTACAACTAAACTAAAATTAGATAAAATCTACAATAAAACTAAATAAAATCTAAAATAAATCTAAAACAGGTCCCTACGGCATGGTAGGTACCCACCCAGGGCACCGGCAGCATTTCCTCAAGGTGCATTCTGACCAAACGAGCATTCGCTATTCTATCCCCCACTCTACGAAATCAACGAATCGCGTTTTGTGTAACGATCTAATTTCGTAGAGTAGGGGGTTAGAATAGCGAATGCTCGTTTGATCTGAATGCACCTTCACTGGATTGCCAAGCTAATGCGTTGAGGAACCTGCCAGCCCTTGGTTCTCCCGTGGCGTCTCCAAGTCTCTTAGGTCTTTTATTTATAATTATTATTTATTAGCGTGATGTATTGAAGAGGGGTCACTTGTCAACGAAATGTCGTGCTCGTTTTTGATGGTATCATTTCAGGTTTCTGAATGTGTGTTGTAATTTACTATTAAAAATAAATTTCCTTGACACTGATAACTTGAGTGATTTCTTTTTATTCTAATTTACATTAAAAAAAAAGTAATAATGAGATTCTTTAAATAATTGTGGCAAAGTCATCCGTGAGAAATGTAACAAAGGGCCATTAATCACGTCATACTGTATAGCTAAATTCCTTAGATATCTCTGTATTAAGATGAGAACTCGTCGAATTCCAGAGTACGCTGACAGGATAATATCCTGTTATTATCCTGATATTATCTGCATTTGGTTTGCAATCTTTATCAGTTAGGCGAAAAATATATGTTCTGTCGATACTGTATAAGATATTGCAGGGTAGTCATGACGCAGGCCTTGTGAATTACATATACGTATACCTTAGAGCTAGTGGCAGGGCGACGAGAAGCCAAAAGCTATTTACTTTGCCGGTAGTCCCTAATAATAATGTCACCCGTAACGCTTTGCAGCAGCAGTGTTATTCACTAAGGAAACCGCCTTGCTGTCAGGGCTGTGTCAGCGCTGCGGCAGCGTCGAGCCTAAAAATGGTATTCACTAATGTACTTAAAACGACACTAGTGCTCGGCGACGAATGCGGCGTGAGCTGGAACTACACCGCGTCGAGAGTTTGACGTTTAATGTACGAACTTCGTATTCTTTAACGAAAAACAGCGACGAACTTGCCCACAACCTCGCTCACAGCCTCGATTGCTAATGTCAAATCAAACAGCTATGCTATTCTCTTATTCACACATTCGACGCTGCGTTCGTCAACGAGCTCGACGACGAGACAGCCGTGTCTAAAATCCTAGCTGTTTGATTTGACATTAGGAATCGAGGCTGTGAGCGAGGTTGTGGGCGAGTTCGTCGCTGTTTTTTCGTTAGAGAATACGAAGTTCGTACATTAAACGTCAAACTCTCGACGCAGTGTAGTTCCAACTCACGCCGCATTCGTCGCCGAGCGCTAGTGTCGTATAAAGTACATTAGTGAATACCATTTTTAGGCTCGACGCTGCCGCAGCGCTGACACAGCGCTGACAGCAAGGCGGTTTCCTTAGTGAATAATACTGCTGCTAGGATTTTAGACAAGGCTGTCCCGACGTCGAGCTCGTTGACGAACGCAGCGTCGAATGTGTAAATAAGAGAATAGCATAGCAGAATGTGTAGCCTATACACTGACTTAGGCAGCGAGCCAGAGCATGTCTTTGTCAACATTTATCAGCCGTATTGTTGGAACTGAGGCTCTTCAACAATAAGTATAAATTTAATGTTTTTTTTTATGCATGATCATTACATATGTTGTGTACAATTGTTATAGTGATGTAGGCAGTTTTTTTTCCATATACTTTTTTTTCTCTTGAATGTATTCTGCTTGTATCATGTTATTGTACCTTCTTAAATAAAATAAAATAAATAAAAATAGGGGGAGGACACTTCTGTCAAAAGTTGGCTGGGAAATGGAATTCGGCCAAACAATTTTCGGCGAAAAGGCCACCCTATAGTTTCGGTTCGGCTTGTCAGTTCTTCTATGGAACTGACACAGCGCAATTCAGATTAGGTCCTAAACTGAATCTCATTAGTAGATCGTAGTAGCCTACCTAACTGGAGAACCCTAAGTCCAGCAGTGAACTGAGAGAGGCTTTCAATTTCTTTATTCAAAAAGTAATACTTCTATACACGGTGCTCGCGAGCTTTGCGAAAGATTTTAACTATGCGTTCTAGACATCAAAATAAACAAAAAATATTATGAGACTAATGTCAAATTCAACAAAAAACATTTTTTCTTTTTTTTTAGACTTTTTGAATACTTTTAACATTTCCAATACTTTTTATCATAACAACAATTTGTTAAAATTAATTATTTAAAAGGTATTATTTCAATGATTTTTTTTAGCGACAGATTTTTTCGTCAAGTCTATTCTTATTTTTTGATTGTCAGGCAAAAGGTGCGGTAATATTAGAACACATTGTAAACAAAAAGAAGTTTTATGACGAGTTACGTCGAAAAATTTATTTCGAAAAAAGGTTACTTATCTCTGGAACCAAGCCGAATCCAGGAAATTTACTCTAAATATGGTCAAGAATTCAGCATTAAAATCTTTCGGAATGCTCACGAGCACCGTGTATGAATAGTAAATGAAACATTATCAGAGCATGATTACCAATCGTTCCAAATTCACATTTCCATACAAAATGTGCTGAATAACATGAACGGACATCATTCCAAAGAATTAGCCTTTTCAAATACATATTTTTAATTCAAAATGAATGCAACTGTTTGCAGCCCAACGAAAATACGAAATATAAGGTTTTTGTGAATGCGTTGAGAGTCGGATGAATTAGGGCTGGGAGGTTTATGGTGATGAAAATATCGATGGAGTTCACTTTGATCATTCTGTTCGTAGTACAGACAAAATAAGGTGGACATAAAAATGCTCAAAAATATGTCCCAGTGCACTCTAATTCTGTATAATAAGAAGGTGTAACATATATATGAGCGGATTCTTTCGATACTTATTTTTGCACCTGACTGTTCTCGTAGTGGCAATTTGTGGCTGCGAGTTCAATATTATCTTGACGATTCGATAACGTTACACCCGTGGTCGCAGGCAGACCCACAGACAGAGGCAGGCATATAAATTTTTTATTGAGCTCCCGATATTTATTACTCCCATAGATAATCCGTGAAAATGGGATTTGCAACCGTGCCGAAATATCGAGCGCTCAATGATCTAAATTTACACGGTAAATACCCCGTTTTAAATTATAGGTACTAATAAATATAAATTTAGCTTTACTCTTAGCCATTTTAGCTTAACTCTTAATTCGACAGAAATAGCGGAATGGTCGTGTGTGCCTCCTTGGCACTCAATAATATCTCTTATCATAGTCTTAATAATTCCGGTTCAAAAAAATACAAAAAGTCAAAGATCATGTCCAGTATTTTGAACGTTATCGAGTTAAGGGTAAAAACGTACATATTGACGCCTTCGCGATGTTATGTCTCGTTTATTTATATATATATATATATATATATATATATATATATATATATATATATATATATATATATAAATAAACGAGACTTGGTATATATATATATATATATATATATATATACCAATTTACTTTAATTATAAGCCTCCCTCTCTCGACAAAAAAAATGCTGTGCCCAACAGGGTTATAATGTCTCTGTAACTTACTGTGTAACACCTTGTAAACCACATTATAAGTAGGTACAATAAAGATTGAGTATTGAGTATTTTATCGAAGTAAAATTCCATCGATATCGATATTCCGCCCTTCCCTACTCTAATACTCCCAAACTGAGTATGTTTGTACAGTATATACGCCAATGATGCTTAACCCGAGTTTTTAGCCCCTGACGGCCGTTATACCTTTAACTTGATATTTCCTGCTTTTTGCGAATATTTTTACGGTAAACGAGCATCATCATACACATACACACATTATCAGCAATCTCAGTCCATTGCTGGACGTAGGCCTCTCCTATACGTATTAACTAAGGTAAATGTAGGAGTGGATGACACTGTACCAATGAATGACATTTTTGCAACTTAATTTAAATATTAAGAAAACTGTTATTAATATGACCCAAAGACAGTATCCAGGCGACTAGTAGTGCAATTTGTGATTTTTGTTTTAAACCGTTCTTT
>JALPQI010015796.1:0-32202 GCA_025490895.1 Thaumatotibia leucotreta | reverse complement strand
ACTATATAAATTAATTAAAATTATTAGCTCTGTCTAAATTTGGGTTCGTTAGACTTGTCTTAATGAGTAGGTATAACATGAAATGACAAAAGAATGTACCTACAGACGATGATAAAAGCTTGTATGAAAATGTATTACGATACAAGTACTATAAAAATAAAGTTCGACCCGAGTGGCGATGAAATTAAAATACGACCCAAGACAGTGTTTTAAGTCGAGTTAGGAATTTCCTTTTCGCACGTGTATCGTTCGACGTTTTTCAGTACAGATGTCCGAAGTTTCGACCTCACAAAAATGAACCACTTTTCGCGCTAGCGCGTAAAAAATCATCATCTATACTGATTTTTAGCTGACTTCCAAAAAAAGAGGATGATCTCAATTTGAATGTTTTTTTTTTGACTAAAACTTATTATTATAATTTCTGACATGTTTAGTCCGGCCTTGGCAGCCCAATGGTCCACTGACGGCGAATTTAATTGCGATAGCAAGCGGTCCCTCCCCGAAACGGGTGGACGGGCACCCTTATGCCTTGTAATGTACCCATTCATTGGGACCTTAGGCGACCTTATAGGGTACCTATAATGTACCTTTTGCTGCTTGTTCTTAACACCTCTAATTACTATTGTTGTGAAAGAATTAAAATAAAACTTCAACACTTTGAGTAATACTGACTATACTTATTTTTATACCACTTTCACACTTTTACAATATTTTAAACTTTAATCACTATAATTTATGATTTATACATTAGAATACCTCGACGATTTACAACTAACCGACCTTATTTCTAACATTCGTTTTTATACCCTCGTTTCCAACTGTATAAGTCGACAGAAAACACGATACCGGTGTTGCCGCAATACAAAATCAAATAACCCTATTTTATAAAATAATCAGTAAAAATCATGACAGAATGGCATTACAACTTTAAAAATATCATATTTTATATTGCTATTGACAAAATGAAAGTTTCAGTCTGAAACCCAGTGCCTAACCTTAATCATCATATCAGCTGAAAGACGTCCACTGCAACATAGGCCTCCCCCAAATATTGCCACAATGACCGGTCCTGCGCCACCCGCATCCAGTGGACTCCTGCAACTTTCACCAGGTCATCAGTCCACCTTGTGGGGAGCCTACCTACGCTGCACTTTCCTTAGTAATCCTAAGGCTGTATTTTCGAGAGTCGCCTAAGTTAGAAGATTCTTTATCCTTCATTTCTAAAACTGTTCTTAAGCTGCAAATCGAATTTTAACGGAAGAGTGTCATTTTTAAGGTTAATTCTGACCGTTAAGTTGTCTGTGTCCCAATACTTAAGGCACATATTTATATCGACATTCTTTTTTTAAGAAAAATGTTTGCTCTAGGTACTCAACGGCGCGAAGCACTTTTTTTATTTGCTAGTGTAAGCGTTTATATTAGTACATTACGACACAAGTGTGAAAAACATGAAACTCGTAAACTCGTGTCGATTTTAACACTCCCTTCGGTCGTGTTTTAAACCATTGCCACTTGTTCCGAATTTCCTTTTTGCACGTGTCTCGTACGACGTTTTTTAGTACAGATAGCTCTTCGAAGTTTTGGACCTGACGTAAAATGAGCCACTTCGCGCACTAGCGCGTAAAAAAGGCACCATCTGTACTAAAAAGGTATTATTCTCGTTTAAATCGTAATAAATAGTTTCTAAAGCAATTAAACCCTAATAGATTCGCACTTCCATGAAATCGAAATCACCGACTTAACTAATAAAATATCGGCCCAAATCCACTAATAATAGGCTATAACAATAATTAGTTTCGCTATTATAGGGGTCAAGTGTCCAGGGGTTGATTAAGAAGGTCCTAATGACCCTCCCGAAGGGTTGAACTTAAATGCGGGTACCTGGGATTAACAGAAGTTCGCTATTTGTTTTGTTTTAAAAAGTGTTAATTGCTCAAAGACATGTTTTTGTGTAAGGGTGGATAAATAGAGCTTTTTGGGGATCGTTGAAGGTAATTATATTTGTCAGCCTCCGTAGCCTTGTAGTGAATCTGCCTACGAAGCTGGAGGTTCCGGGTTCGAGTCCCAGCGAGGGCTATATTTGTGTATTTATTAATATCAAATATTTGTTCCTTGGCCATGGCTGTCTATGTATTTAAGTATATATCTATTATATATATCGTCGTCTGGCATCCACATCACAAGCCTTAATTGAGCTTGCCGTGGGACTAGGCCGATTTGTGTAAGATGTCCTAGTATATTTATTTATTTATTTTAATTAAGGCTGCGTTTTACCAAACTTTTCAAAAATCTATGGAGTTTTGACATTACTATTCGAGAGTAAGCGTTATTCTTCGGACCTTAGTAAGTTTTGCGTTATGGTTTGAAATAAACTTTTTAGTACAGATGGTGTGTTTTTTAGGCTCTAGTGCGAGAAGTGTGTCATTTTACGTCAGGTCCAAAACTTCGGAGTGCCACCTGTACTAAAAAACGTTGTACGAGACACGTGCAAAAACGAAATTCGTAATTCGTGTTGATTTAAAACACTCCCTATCGGTCGTGTTTTAAAACATCGACACTCGTTTCAACTTTCATGTTTTTCGCACTTGTGTCGTAATGTACTATTTTAGTACAGATGGTGCCATTTTTACGTGCTAGTGCAAGAAGGGGCTCATTTTACGTCAGGTCCAAAACTTCGGAGGGCCATATTAAGCTGCTAAGTATTGTTTGTCCCTTTCGGTCTGTATTAAGAGCAAATAATACTTAGCTAAATTAGGAGACATTTATGAATAAGGTAGTAAGCCATGTTCTTACTATGGATCCATAGCCAGATAAATCTTAATCCATTGAAACATATCTTGGCATCTTTATCAGTCAAAGTAAACAGGGCACGTAAAAATGCCGCTTAGCGTTCGGCTCACAATTATTGTCCGAGCAAAGAACGCAGAAAGGGTTAATTAGTGTGGAGGAGAATTGAATTAAAACGCGACGTTAGACTTAGTATGAATAAGCTAATAAAAAAAAATTGTCATTTATTTATTCAACTAGGAACCCTACTAAAAACGATATAAGTGCGAAAATGTTCTAAACGAGTGGCGATAAATTAAAACACGACCAAATCGACACGAGTTACAAATTTCCTTTTCGCACGTGTATCATACGACGTTTTTAGTACCTACAGATGGGCCTACGAAGTGTCGACCGACCTGACACAAAATTATTCGGCTCGCTCGCACCAATACGCGAGTATGAGCAAGATGGGTATAAAGTAATTCCTTTTTAATAAAGCGGCGACAGCTCATAGTAAACAAACTGGTAATTATTTGAATAAAAGTAATGTCCACATCACATAACGCTATCACCAATGAATAACACAATAAGGCAGAGACGGATCGCACACCAAAAAAATGCAAAAAGGACGACAATCTTCTATCTAGCAATTATTTTTATCCTTTAAGAGAAAGGAATAGATAAAGTACAGGATAATTAGTTTGTCCGAACCAGGGGTCCATTGTTGTTGCTTTGAACACGTTTGAAGTCTTTGTTTTCAATATTTTTGTCTGCAGACCTTATATTCTAGATCTTGGACTAATTAGGCGGAAATAAATCTAAAAACTTATGTTTGAAAAGGCATTTCCGCCGGTTTGTTTTCATATTTGAACTTAATTAAGTTATTGAGGAGAGGTATGTCTTAGGAAGTATCTCAGCAGCACAAGTATCAAAATGTTTTTAACCGTACTTGCGAACTAGTACCTAAGGGCCTTATCACACTTGCGATTTACAAGCGGTTAGAAAGCGAAGCGTAAGCGCAGCGTGTTCGTCGCGTGCCCGCAACCAATTCGCCGCGATGGAGTCGCGATTGCGCCGCGACCAGCCAAGTGTATAATTAAGTCAGTGTGACTTATATATAAATATAAGTACTGATGACCTGGTGAAGGTCGCAGGAGTACGCTGGATGCGGGTGGCACAGGACCGGTCATTGTGGCAATCTTTGGGGGAGGCCTATGTTTAGCAGTAGACGTCTTTCGGCTGATATAATGATGATGATGAAGACTGTGTTCGCAAGATTATTAGTCAGCCTCCGTAGCCTAGTTGGTAGTGACCCTGCCAACGAAGCTGGAGGTTCCCGGGTTCGAATCCCGGCGAGGGCATTATTTGTGTACCTACTTATTTATCATAACGATTTGCTCCTTGGTCAATTTGGTCATGGCTGTATTTTAGTATCTATATTCTTATATCGTCATGTGGTACCTACATCACAAGCCTTGATTGAGCTTACTGTGGCACTAGCACGATTTGTGTAAGATGTACCAATATATTTCAGATATATAGATATCTATTAGTGACTCAGAACACCCCGTGTAGATACATTAAGATAGCCTGTGCCATAAAACACATATTCCCGAACATAGCTATCGAAAAAGCGCCGCCCACACGACATCACTCATGGTTATAGGTTATCGATCGATTTCCGATCAGCCAATCAGCGGCCAGCGGCCCGCCCGGTCGGGTAGGCGTGAGAAAAAGGATAACGGGTATTTTTAGTGGGAGGAATGTTCAGGATTACAGTGGTTCTATACATTTTCTTAAGCTCGAGAGTATAAGCGAATAATCGTTTCAGAGTACATCAATTTTTTATTATGATCGATCCTCGCGGTAACGTTATGAAACTAATGTTAAGAAACAAGAACCGACATGCAGGTTCTGCCAGGAATCAGAGGAAACTGCTATGCACATCTTCTGCTCCTGCGGACCACTGATGTACAAAAGAAGTATTCACCTAGGTAGGCAGGTACTTCAACCTCACGAGGTACAGAATATTATAGCCCAAAGAATCTGGAACTTTCTAGACTCAACGGGTATTAGTAGGTAATGAACTATAAAATAGATCGCAACCGGTCGATGCGGCAAATTTTCTAGTCCTTATATACAATTATAATAGATGGGTGACTCGTACGACACCCGCGGGAAGAATTGAGATGGTGACAGATGAATTCTTACTGCCGTGACCACACGGCACCCTTTAAAAACGAATCACAGAGATTCATCAGTTCATTGTCGCCATATTTCCAGACTTTCACATCTTTATGCTATAACTAATATGACTCAAAGATACCACAGATGAGACTCAAAGATACCACAGGTGACCCAAGAGCTGGCAGCTACCTTGCTCAACAGATAAGCCTCGCGATTCAGCGGGGTAAATGCTGCCAGCATCATTGGTACCATGCCGCGGGGGCCGTTTTTAGATTTAGATTTAGTTTAGTTGTGCATTATGTTTTTATTTATAATGTAGTTTAAAAAAATTATAGTGTTAATTTTGTTTATTTTAACGAATAAATTATATGCTTTTTAATTGCAGTAATACAAATACAAATACAAATAATTTATTCAAGCGTAAGCACATGTTTACAATTTTCAAGCGTTATCCAGTAGGCTCCAAACTAGGCTGAGCCTGTATCTTGGGACCCACACTGAGTTGGTTAACATTAGCAAGTACATACAGTATTACACGTTACAAACAGCAAGACATGAAATAATACCTATGTCAATCCAATTTCATGAAAATATAAGCAATATGATGTGCTAATACTACAAAAAAATTATTTTTTTGCAGATTTGACCAAAACCCATTTAACATTTTTTGCTTTTTTTAGTCTCAGGAATATGCTGTTAGAATTTTTCCCTTTCCTGGTGGGCACCTTGTATTAATAATCTTCGAGTGATTAATCAAAACTGCATCGACCCCCCCTCTACCCTCCCCCCCTCCGATGCGGTATCCGTTTAATTCAGCTACGTCACAGACCTTCTCGGAACGCTGCTTTCCATTCTTTGAACGTAATTTGTGATGTCATCAAGTTTTATTGTGATAGTGAGATAGCCGGTAGTAAGTAATATTAATTTCTTTCATTACTCAAAGTGGTAATGAAAGAGATTTCATTACTCAAAGTAGTAATTAATTACTCAAACATGGCCTTTCTTGTGTTAGAAGCGCAGGCCGCCTGTATCGTCACGGTACCATCAACGATCTGGTCCGTCGCTCGCTTGCTACCGCCTCTGTGCCTGCAGTACTTGAACCCACGGGCATGCTGAGAGACGATGGCAAGCGACCCGACGGGGCCACTTTGGTTCCGTGGAGACTGGGAAGGGTTCTGGTGTGGGACGCAACGTTCGTGGATACTTTCGCACAGTCCCACATCCAAGTAACCCGAACACAGGCCGGCGCTGCCGCGGACCAGGCCCAGGTACTCAAGCGCCGTAAATACTCGTCTTTAGTCAAGGACTACGAGTTTGCGGCGCTCGCAGTGGAGACGCTGGGCCCGTGGTCTGCGGACATGAAGGCTTTCGTAAGGGCCCTGTAGACGCGGCTGATCGAGAGCACGGGAGAGAAACGTGCTGGCGCGTATTTCTCTCAACGTATCGCCTTGGCGATACAGAGATGGAATGCCGCCAGCATAATGGGTTCCATGCCGCAGGCGGACTTATTGGAGGGTGTTTTCTTTTTATAGGTATTTGTATATATATGTGTATTTTGATAGTTTTAATTAGTTTTATTTAGTTTTAGTTTATTTATAATTTCATTCTTTAGCCCCGGCTATACTCTTTGTATTAATTATTTAAATAAAATTAAGTAGTAATGAAATACATTAATACTGTATTGTAGTAGTAGTTTCAAAGGCTCTGAAATTCCTGTCCATCAAGATAACTATACTTATAAAAAAAACGCTTTGATGCGTTTGAACGTTTGGGCGTGGGTAGGCTCCTCACAAGGTGGACTGATGACCTGGTGAAGGTCGCAGGAGTCCGCAGGAGGCGGGTGGCACAGTACCGGTCATTGTGGAAATCTTTGGGGGAGATGATGATGATGAAACGCTTTGATTGATTGATTACTATTTTTAGGGTTCCGTAGTAAACTAGGAACCCTTATAGTTTCGCCATGTCCATCTGTCCGTCTGTTTGTCCGCAGCATAGTTCAGTGATCGTTATTTTTTTAGAAAATTAGAATTTGGAACACATTAATCATGCCGACAAAGTGGTAGAATAAAATGTAGAAAATGTATTTTTTTACTAGTACCTCCCCTAGTAGTAAAATGATTAAAATATTTTAGCCTAAATAATGTCCCACTGCTGGGCACGGGCCTCCTCTCATACATGAGAGGGATTGGGCTATAGTCCCCACGCTGGCCCTAAGCGGGTTGGAAACTTCACATACATCTTTGAATTTCTTCTGATGTATGCAGGTTTCCTCACGATGTTTTCCTTCATCGAAAGCTAATGGTAAATATCATCTGATATTCCGTACATAAGTTTCGGAAAAACTCATTGGTACCAGCCAGGATTTGAACCCACAACCTCCGGAATGAAAGTCAAACGTCTAAACCAATGAGCCACCACCGCTTGGCTTATTTTGCTTCAAATATAAAAAATACTCATGTTACAAAAAAAGATAAAAATTGCCCATCGAGAATACAAACAAAATGGGAAGGGAGACAGATATAGGAAGATTTTATGACTGAAACTACATCAAGATATCGAATATCGCCACGGCCTCCAATAGGGCGTCGATAATCGGAAACCTATTGAAGTAGGCGTGTCGATATCGAAAGCTATTGGTGTCGATAATGCACCGCCTCTAGAAAAAGTGAAACAAATGCTAAAGACATTGTTGCCGAGAAACTGTTTTGAAAGGTTTTATTTTAACTTCAGCGCGTACCTATCAACTGTCGCCGATGCTTTAAATATACAGATTTAAGTTATCGTCTTTTAAAGTTAAGGAATTCCTGTAGGTACTATACTCGTACTCTGTTTGGTTTGGTGTTTAAAAAAAGGTAAACAAACTTGCAGTATATTTTTATTGAAAACTACGAGTAGAAAATAAGTTTTTAGCGAACATACATAATATAACAAGGAAATACAGTGATTTACATTGTTTTTGATTCATTAAGTACCTAGTTTGGATTTCTATACGCATTTTTCAATAAAAAAATACTACAAGATTGTTTACCTTTTTTTAAACACCAAACCAAACACAGTATAATTTTGGGACGAAATAGTTGACGGTAAAACTAGGTTCCTCGGTTTAAAATTCTATGTAATAAAATCGTAACATTGATTTATATAAGCTGTTAACTTTTGACCATCGAGTAGACAACTTTTGTTTTTCGTACTGACAATGACCCGATCACATTCGAACGGTGTCTGCTAAGCTGGATAAGGAAGTATTGGGGGAACGCTACTGGAACATTAACCTGCAGCTCCAGCAAAAGGAAATGGGGCTAATGAGCACAGTGGATGCTCGACAGCAAGCTCGAGTCCGATCAAGCGTCCCTCCTTAACATAACATAAGCTGGAGTGCCCGAAAAATAAGTTCCCTTTGCCAGTAAGGTTTTGGGACTCAGAATAGGCCTCCTAAGTGGTTTTTTGGACGTCAAAATTTTCATATTGGGCAACATAAAGTCGGGTTACATTAGTCTTAGGTAGGGGGTAATATTGCCCACATTGAAATTTCGCTTTGATTGACTTAAGCAAATGTTAAGATGGCATTTAACATTTGATGGACTGATGACCTGGTGAAGGTCGCAGGAGTTCGCTGGATGCCGCTGTGCCGGGTGGTATAGGACGGGTCATTGTGGCAATCTTTGGGGAAGGCCTATGTTCAGCAGTGAACGTCTTTCGACTGATATGATGATGATGATCTAACATTTTAACTAAACGATGTCAAACAAATAGTCTTGTTTTAATTCAATTATTAATTTGCCAATATGGATTTTTTTGGGTGGGCAATGCTGCCGCCCACCCAAAAAAATCCATCTGAAGTCCCCAACAAGTGGGCCAGCGTTAGGACCACGCAAAATAGGCACGTTTGAAGTCCAGTTACGGAATATGGCCAGAATATAACACAATATTTTTTTTCTTTATTGGGTCAGAAACAGACATGGGCAGATATAGTACAAGTGGCAGGATTTTTATACAGCATGTACCACCTGTGTCCTTAGACAATCCCACTTGGATTTATTACAAGTATTCTGTAAGTGAATAATAATAAATAATAATAAACATCTTACACAAATCAACCTAGTCCCACGGTAAGCTCAATTAAGGCTTGTGGTGTGGATAACAGGCGACGATATACAGGGTGATCCAAACCTTGACGTCAAAAAATTTTTTTTAGATTCCTCACGTCATGGACTATCAGAATATACCCCATGTATGTTAGCCGATTTTTTGTAGTTTTCGAGTTATGAATTTTTGAAAATTTTTTTGTTTGAGGAATTCTGGAGTGAAGAAATTTATTATTAAAAAAAACTATTAGGGTTTTTTAATAGTTTGTTTTTGTAAAAGTATTACTACAAATAAAACATTTACTGACAAAAAAATTAACGTCCTCACTTTGATACAAGTAGGATAAAAAAATACCAAATTCAAAATTTTACGTTAAAAACGCATCAAAATAGCATAAATGTACGTAAATAAAAAAAATAAAACATATCCCAAGGATTTTTGGTATTCTAAAGCCTGCCCTAGAACTTAAGCCTTCGTAAAAGCAAAAAAAAAGTGATACTTAATGATGAAGATTTTTCGGAGTAGTCGGTTAAATAAACTTAAAAAAAAGCTTCAAAATTTTTTATTTTAAATTAAAGTAAAATTTCGTCTGTTTTATTGTTCTTATCAATAAACAAAGACAGAAAATACCACGAAAATTCAATTTGTGTGGTTATTATACGAAATTTTACTTTATTTTTAAATTAAAAAATTAGAAGGTTTTTTTTTAAGTTTATTTGACCGACTACTCCGAAAAATCCTCATCATTAAGTATCACTTTTTTTTTGCTTTTACGAAGGCTTAAGGTCTAAGGCAGGCTTTAGAATACCAAAAATCCTTGGGATATGTTTTTTTTTTTTTTTTACGAACATTTATGCTATTTTGATGCGTTTTTAACGTAAAAATTTGAATTTGGTATTTTTTTATCCTACTTGTATCAAAGTGAGGACGTTAATTTTTTTGTCAGTAAATGTTTTATTTGTAGTAATACTTTTACAAAAATAAACTATTAAAAAAACCTAATAGTTTTTTTTTAATAATAAATTTCTTCACTCCAGAATTCCTCAAAGAAAAAAAAATTCAAAAATTCATAACTCGAAAACTACAAAAAATCGGCTAACATACATGGGGTATATTCTGATAGCCCATGACGTGAGTAATCTAAATAAATTTTTTTGACGTCAAGGTTTGGACCACCCTGTATGTAATAGATAGATACATATAGATACTTAAATACATAGACATCCATGACCAAGGAACATATATTTGTGATAAATAAATACACAAATAATGCCCTCGCCGGGATTCGAACCCGGAACCTCCAGCTTCGTAGGCAGGGTCGCTACCAACTAGGCTACGGAGGCTGACAAGTGACAAGTGACATTGTCATCGGATCAGTTGGAACAATAATACATTTAATATTGTACAGGGTGGGAATGAGTTTACCGACAGACTTTACCAATGCCATCAAAAATGCATAAAAAAAGGATTAAAAAATATTATGAGACATGTCATTTTCGGACAAAAAAAATATTTTATTTCTTTTTTGTGACTTTTTGTTTTTTTTTAATACATGACTAGTAATAAATTGTAAGGAAAGTTTTTGTTTTCAATGATTTTATATAATTTTTTTAGTTGAACATTTTTCTGATACTTTTTTGTCATTTTCTCTAATTTTCGTCAGTGAGTATGTCAAGATGAAAACTATTAGTGTAAGAATTTTAATCGTGCAAGCATTTATCAGTGACTTAATGAAAATAGTCTTGTGAAAAACATGTCATTATCTCTTAAACTAAGCCGAATCCAGAAAAGTTGATATGATATTATAGTCTCATTGTGGTCAGGAATACACCTTTCAAGTTTGTCGGGTTACTCACCTGTAGAGAGCCTGAAGAACACACACAACATACATGGCGTTCACAATCAGTAGGTACAAAGCGATGCAATAAAGATAAATTATAGAAAAACATGCAACTTAGGATAACTTATCAATAATTAACAAAGCCATGCGTCGTGGCAGAGAATAGGTGCTGGCTCAGCATAATGATGCAGCATGCAGCATGCCACATCGCTGATATTCAGCCAGGACCTTTTATACAACAAAAAAAGAGAGATAGGAGTACGTACGAGAAGTGGGCGTGTGATTGGAAAATAATCCAAGAAGGCGTGCCGATACCAATAGATACGATACTGGATATCGATATCACCACGCCCTCGAATAGAAAAAATGCGGGCAGTGCGCATGCCCGAACCTATCGGGATACGGTGATAAAACCTGACGGGCGGTGGGAGACACGATAGGTCAGTGTCGGCTTAGCCGAGCATTTCTTAAAATGTTTGTAGAAGTCACGTGACCATTTCCATACATCATGCTCACGTGTTTTTTTGTTGCGATTGCTGCAGTGTTATTCACTAAGGAAACCGCCTTGCTAACAGCACTGTGTCAGCGCTGCGGCAGCGTCGAGCCTAAAAATGGTATTCACTAATGCACTTTAAACGACACTAGCGCTCGGCGACAAATGCGGCGTGAGCTGGAACTACACTGCGTCGAGAGTTACCGCCTACAGTTCGACGACGAGCTGTTCTACGTTAGTGAATACCGTTTTTCGCAGCGCTGCGCTCTGCGTCGAAGTGAAGGCTGTCTCGTCATCGAGCTCGTTGACAAACGCAGCGTCGAATGTGTGAATAAGAGAATAGCATAGCAGAATGGCACCTTGGCTAAACAATTTATAAAATGATTGTTCTTATCGTAACATTATTATAATGAAACAGGAAGCTTAATATACAAGTGTGATCTAAGTGTATTCCCGTTTCTTGTCAGGTTTCTCGGGTCAGTGTTAGATTAATGGCTGTATCCTTTTTTTTTACTTTTGTAATGATTGTTCTTACTGCCCATTTCTGTCACTTATGCTACCTACATAAGTATATACATAAATATGCCTGAATGTAACATTACCTAATATTGATATTAAGTAAGCTAAATTGTATAAGAATAAAATAAACTTGCACTCCCAGGCAATAAGGGGCCAGTTAAAAATTGTCAATTTTTTTGTCTTTCATATAAAAGTCAACTCAACTGTGTCAAACTGTGGAGTCGACTACATAGTTGACTTATTGTTAAACCTAATACGTATACATATATCTCCACACTAAATACTGTAACGGCCTGAAACTCTTGAACTTAAAGCAAAGAGGTCCCACCAGAGCTAAATAGCAAGCTCACGAATTACGACTACGAAGCCCCAGACACAAACTGAGGAAAATAGTAGGACTGATCACGGGACACATTACACACAAACACCTCCAAATCCCGTAGCGTATAGACGTGTGGTGACGGCATTAAGAATACATTTGTCACCACCCCAACTCCTCCTGCGGGTGTCGCAAGAGTCGACTAAGGGATCGAAGTGTCACTGACCACCATTTGATAAAATATTGATGATGGGCAGCAGCGTCATCATAGTGGACACTGGACACATTATACTGCGATCGTCAATCCGCTTGCCCAGCGTGGCGATTATGGGCATATACCTCCTAATGCGACTATACGCACAGTTAATAGGAGAGGCCGACGTCAGTGGACTATCATAGGCTGATGATGGTAATGATGATGACCTCCAAATCGGGCAGCCCTATGTGCAGGGCCTGCATGGAAGGGGAGGAAACAACAAAACATTTTCTTCTAGAATGTAAACAGGTAGAAGTATACCGGAACAGGCACATACGGACTCCAAACACACTAAAAGAGGCATTAGCCTCCTGCCGCCCAGACGATAAAATCCAATGAATTTTGAATTCAAAGTGTTGAAAATAGAATGGATTTTTTTTGTTTGAGGAGGACCTTTTGATATGCTTCTGGGCGGCTAGAGGTTAAGCAACCTGAAACAGACGCTGAGTTGCGTGGAGGAGCTTGGATGGTTGGAATAGGGCCACCTCGTAAAAAAGGCACGATAAGTGTCGAATTGTAGAAAAAGCCCAGAGCGCTTAGGCAAGTTGCCAATCGCTAAGGCTTAATCGTCAATCGTAAACGAAAAGCAGCTAACGGTCTTTGTCGCACTAACATGAAAGAGTGACAGAGAGAAAAAAATACGATACGCTACTAAGCGTCAGCAATAATTTGGCTAAGCATCCAGTTAAACTAACTACCTACTCGCACAGAAAAACGCACGTTAAAGCTCACTACGTACGTAAAACCGATAGCGCTTCTGCGCAGACTCGAACCGATAACCGATGGGACGATACGAGGGCCGCCCACCTGACTCAGGATATTTTTATCCCACGCCCTCTTATAGAGTGAGAAGTGTTCTTACCATGAGCGTTGTTAACGTGGACTTATTCTATCCATCAGATACGAGTATATCGTAGCTAGAGCGTCCAATAGTTGATTACATGCCAAGGCCGTTTAAGTGGGAAATGCCTCGGATGACTTGTAATTGTAGGCTGAGGCAAGGCTTTCCCATTTAACGGCCGAGGTGTGTATAGTATTTTTCTGCTCAACGGAGCCGGCAGGCGGCAATTTAGTTTAGCGTAGTGGCTGGCAATGTGCTGTTTGCCGGCCGGAGGGTAGAAAAAGTATTTGAATACGCCTTTATTATCATAACTACAAAGGCATGTTTAGATATTTTTGAGATCCGGACGCTACGATATATCTGATGGCGACTGTACTCGTTTATTGGTAGAAAGAGGATAGAAAGTAAGTCCGTCTTAATACCAAAATATATTCTTCTAGAATATAAATATGTAGGTAGAAGTACTAAAGGAGGCATTTAGCAACCTGAAACAGACGCTAAGTTTCGTGAAGGAGCTTTGAAATAGGCACAGAATTAGATTTGGATAGAAGAAACAAGTTCATTCATTTGTATGGCGGCCGAGCGTGTTAGGTTTTGTACTGAAGTTATTACTTGCCTATGATTTTAAATATGTCTCAGGCCCTTGAGTATTCATATTATTTTTTTGTGTTGTTGCAATTAATATTACTTAAGGAGGCATTATTAATGTTTTTGTTCACTTCAACTTACAAAATTTGACGCCCGAAAGCTGCAAGCTGCGATTAAAGACGGACAACTCAGTGGATTTCACTGAGTTCATTTGACACGCTAAGTAGATACGTTTGCTTGATCTATGGTATCTATGATATCTGTGGAAATAGGGCTACCTCGCGAGGTAAAAAAGGCACGATAAATGTCGAATTGTAGAAAAAGCTTAGACAAGTTGCCAATTGCTAACGCTTAATCGTCAATCGTAAACGAAAAGCAGCTAACTGTCTTTGTCGCACTAATATGAAAGAGTGACAGAGAGGGAAAACTACGATACGCTACTAAGCGTTAGCGATTGCCAACTTGGCTAAGCATCCTGATATCGGTTGATGATATAATCGTATACGATAAGTCACGTGACCATAATAATGTGCAGAAATGGTCATGTGAATTTTCTTACGAATTTATCATTCTTATACATTTATGACTTATCGCTTATCGTATACTACCAACTAGTCTATGGCCGTCATTTTAAGTTCGTTTGAACCACTTTCAACGGCACCCTTTCGTTTCAAAAGACATTTTGACTAATCAGAATAAATGAATAAATATATTAATACCACTTAATAATCTTTTAAAGTGTCAAAACCGAAAAGGTTAATTTACATTTGGAGATGGTAAATTAACTTACTTTTACGTTATAAAGGGACGTAAGTTG
The DNA here is from genome assembly GCA_025490895.1 of Thaumatotibia leucotreta. Classification (NCBI taxonomy): domain Eukaryota; kingdom Metazoa; phylum Arthropoda; class Insecta; order Lepidoptera; family Tortricidae; genus Thaumatotibia; species Thaumatotibia leucotreta. The sequence continues at coordinate 17,487 of JALPQI010015796.1, read as the reverse complement.
GGAAGACATACTATAACGTTAAGACCTTTTAAGGTATTTAGAAATGTCATTTTTAAGTAGGATTTATTTGCGACAAGTTTTTGTGGTGGATTTATTAGGAAGTTTTCTTGCGGTTGGAATAGATATTACGTGAAGTGCTAAAAAGTCCTTAATTTATTTTTATTTTTCAACAATTATTCAAATGTTCTTAGCATGAATAAATAAATATTTCAATGAAATAGATTTACAATTCACTTACATAAGATAAAACATAAACCTTTTAAAAAGATTTCTTTGAGCCCATAAGCCCCAAAAATAATATCTATTTACCTATTAAATGGTACCTACTTGACTTGAACAAATAATTATGTTTTCATCACACTTGCTGTCTAAGCGCGTTATTGCTGGCATGCGTAGCGGGAGTAATAGAAAAGTGAAATTCCCTAGGGAGTAATAGAAATGTCAGTACGTCATTTAATAATATTTAGTCTTAAAACTTATTTTTTTGTCAGCAAGTCTGATGAAAGACATTGTATGCATCACGGTCGGTAAGCGAAATATTAACTCGATTCATTAAATGTCTTATCTTCTAAATCATATCTTCTAACACCCTCGTTAATAATTCCGTATATACCTACCTCCCTTGATGCACAATGTACTAATGTCATATCATGGCAGTGTTACTCTTTATATGTAACTAAATTGTTAACTGCATAGTTACATTGCAGCTCAGTTGAACTTTACACTTAATTAAGAAAGCTATTTCATAAAATTAGTATCACAAACATTGTCATGAAACACTATTACAGGATAAATTAATTATACATACGAAAAAAAAACAATTGAAATTGGAACAATTGCATTAAAAAAAATGAAGTAGTTATATTACGGTGTTAAATTCTAGGTAACTACTTTTGACAGTGAAAAAAGTCGACAAATTATTTTCTAAATGAGCAATCAACCGCCTATAGTTTTTTTTTAATTGGCTTCTACTGCCAAAGTCGATTAGACAGAATATTTATACCATATAGTTTGTACGACTAACTTTTGTAACACAAAGGACACGATAGCGATTTTTTTTGATAAATCGCCTTCACTATGTAATTTTTTTTGGAATCGATCCATTCGTTGATTTGAATAACCCTTTTCCTATAACTCCGTCTAGTTAAAGCAAAGCCTTAAAATATTTCACATAATATTAATTCATAATTATAAAGCATAATCACATACTCTAATGAGTAGCGCCATTTATATCACTTCCTTAAACAGTGCTACAGCATTTTCGTTTTAAGTCCCGAGTTTATTATTATTTATTTTCGGTCTTTCGCAGCGGTGGGGTTAAGTCTTAATGGAAGAATTAATGGGATTGGTGAGTGGCAATGGGTGGGTTAGAATTCATGTGGAAATACGTAACATTTTAATAGAATAGTAAGACAAAGAAAAATTACTTTTTGTATAATAATAACGGTGATTATCAAGCATACGGCGATAGATTCAGTTTTAATAAATAAATAAACTCCGACAGGAATTATTTTGCAATCGTATACGATAAGCGATAAGTAATAAATGTTTGAAAATGACACAACCGTACGAAAAGTCACGTGACCATTTCCATACATTATTGTGGTCACGTGACTTATCGCTTGTCGTGTACGATTTCAGTATGGCATCTTGACTAGGCAAATCATATATTATGCACGTCGCCAACTCTTTAAAACAATTTTAAATCTTTTTTAATACCTAGTCCCTTGGGAAAACTTTGAAATGCATTAAAAAGAAAATACATATAACAAAGGAATCTTATTAAAAAGGTAATTAGATGCTTTTCTTATTTCTTTATTTTGTAAAAATATTGTTTCAATTCTTAATTCTCACTGATACACCGAGTTTTACGCAAAGTTGTTTGAAAGCTTCGGCTACTCCCCGATAGATGGCGCCAGTTGTCTTGGAGAAGCTTTGAGAAGCTAACTTAATTATAACTTCGTAATGTTTAAGAGATTATTACATTCAATGTTACTTGGTATTTGGTGAATTGTATGTTTATACTTATATTCGTATATTTTTTCAACTAGATTCATTTCGATATTAGATGGAAAATATTAGGCAAGTAATTAGTAATACCACTAAAGTCAATTACTAAAACAAGAGAAAGTAGCAGAATTGTTTTGTGTATTTTTCTATAAGAGATATGTAGCTTAAAAACGTAGACAACTACAATCTTTCTTTTTCTCTGCCATAGCAAGAGCTTATCACAAAAAAAACCGACTTTAACTGATTTCTCCAAGATTCTATTATCAGACCTCGATTTGGTGCCACTGTCAACGGGACCATCTCAGGGCTATATCCGTTAAAGAAAAAAAAAACTTTTCATTATTCTCGGAGATATTGAGAAATATACAGTACGTATACAAAAAAAGAGTTGAATTCAAACTCCTCTTTTTTTCAAGCCCGTAAAAACAGGTACTTTTATAGAATTATACCTACCTTATCTATAAGTAGAAAAACGACCTTATATACAGAGTGTTACCATGACCCGGGCTTTTATGAAAAAGGGGAAATAATACGCATTACTAGCAATCGTTTTCAAGTATTAACATTTAACAATATTTAAATTGACCGTATAATTAAGTTTATTTCCTCCTATCGATCAATGTAACACGTGTACTGCTTAGAGTGCTTAGTTGTCAAACGTTGCGAGTGGCTGCGGTCTGTCATTGTCAAGAACAAATTTTAATTAACGATTCATTTTGAAGTACATTGCTTCTCAATTATCTTTTCTTAGAAACTTAATTACTTTTAAAATTAGCGTTTTGAATCAAATAATCTATAGGCTAAAAATCTACGTCGCATTCCTCGGTTTCAATAAAAGCCTGTGTCATGTTAACACACTGTATAAGTCAAAGGTTATCCGAAAGAGATCCCTTACAGGGATAAGTTCGCCTTTGTACATGTTTCTAATTTGTTATGTGTATGTATATTTTTTACATATGTTTTGTGTACAATGAATAATTTACATAAAATTACATAGACCACTTTTCACTACAGCAATAGCTGTTAGCTACTACTAGGACTAGTCTGCCGTGCTAACTAAAAAGGACGCATTTCCCATAGAATTACTATAAGAAATGCGTCTTTTTAGGGTTCCGTAGCCAAAATGGCAAAAACGGAACCCTTATAGTTTCGCCATGTCCGTCTGTCCGTCTGTCCGCAGCATAGCTCAGTGGCCGTTGATACTAGAAATCTGCAATTTGGTACAGATATACATGTTATACATATTAATCATGCCAACAAAGTGGTACAATAAAAACTAGAAAACTTTTTTTTTCGGGTACCTCCCCAACTGGTGAAATGAGGACGATTTTTTTTATTTCATGTAAACTTACAGTATGGGATATTATTGAATAGGCCTCTTAAACATAATAAGGGTCTTAAAATAAAGTTTTTTTCTAAAGTCAATATTTTCGGAGATAATCGCTCCAGAAGAAAAAAAAATGTGTCCCCCCCTGTAGCTTTCGATCCGTAGGTCCAAAAAAATATGAAAAAAATTAGTAACTTACAGAGTACTCTAAAATAAAATTATTTCGAATATCATAATCGGCCCAGCCGTTTTTGAATAACTACGGAACCCTATACTGGGCATGGCCCAACATGCTCTTGGCCGGTTTTTTACTTAGAAACGGCAGTAGTGAGCTTTCAACTTACAAGATGAACGTTTCCAGAACGTACCGCGTTAATTTGTTACGTTTCTCTTACACGTTTCGACGCTGCACGCATTTTCTATTAGCTGAATTTCCGTGTAACAATTTATTGTGGCGAGGCAGGTGGGGACGTATTTATGGCGAATAAAAATAAGAGGGTTCAGTGGGCATTGGAGGGTTAACATTAGGCCTTTATTGATGAAGATGTAATGCTTTTTGGAGTACGTGAATTTTGCTTGAGGTTTTTTCATTTAGAGTATTTTTTTAAGTAATTTGATCATGTGCAACCGTAATTATTTTATGCAATATTATTTTAATAAAATATACGACTAATTATTATTTACTAATTATTATTTTTTTTCGCTAAAGATGAATTTAAAAAAGTTATGGCTCTCGAACGATACATAAGTTAAAGGACATAATGCGGTTTTGTAGATGTATGTATATGTATATATGTATATTTGTGTATTTTATTTTATTATTTATCGTATGGTATGTAGTTTATATCCAGTAGGTTTTAGGGTAGTTTAGCGGATTGGAAAACACTGGGTTTCTTTTTAATGCCGTGTCCTTTACGGATGTCTACCATCTCCAGTTCTCCTTCAATTGCTCAAAGGTTAACTGGAAGAGATCCCTTAATGGGATAAGTTCGCCTTTGTACAAATCTGTGTAATATTCATACTGTTTATTTTGTTTCCTGTGTTTTTGTGCAATAAAGTGTTTTACTACTACTACTACTACTATTTACACGCTTTTATGCTTAAAGTCAGATACAGTTTAAGAAATCCTAAACATAAATCGAAATGCTATGTAAATAAAGATTAAATGATAATAATAAATTAATAAGTAATCAAACAAAATAAAAAAAAATCAATAAAATAAAATGATGGCTCCCAATACAGATTGTCTGTGTAAAATTAAAAATTCTGGGTATTTTTTTCACATGGTGCTTGAAACGAAAAAATAACTAGAGTATTTATTTATTTTTTGGGGAAAAAACAGACACAGACCAGTTACAGGTAGATCCAATGATAATTTCCACCAGGATTTCATACAATATGTTATGATGGCATTACAATATGTTATGATGTTATTGAGTTATTAAAAAAATAAGTTAAATGAACCTTTTTACATTCAAATGTTACTTATGATTACTCAGTCACTTGAGATTAAGTCTTATGTTATTCTTAAGGTTCTCTCACACTTCATATTTCATTTATTATGTAGGAAAACGTAAAAAAAAATGTTTTTTTCGAATTTAACAAAAGCTGATAATATCTACTACGACTAGTGACTAATTTAACGCAAATCAACACGAACATCCTGTATAAAAAACACAAAGTAAGTTAAAATACTTACACACGAATCAAAATAACTCTCAATATCATTGTTTTTCTCGAGAAGGTTTCCTTGTAATTATCTTCCTGTGGAACTCTAAACATAAAGAAAAAATAGTCATAAATATGTCACGGTGGCGCCAGTGACAGTTTGATGCATGTGTGCGGATTAATTCCTTTTTTCAGTATTTAGGGGGTATTTGTACGGAACTGTCACTCGAGTGGGGTTTTTTCGATATCTTAGGAGGGTAATGGAAAAATGTAGGTCCTTACTTACTTTTTCTCTTTTCCTTACTTTCAAGAAACTTTTCCAATACAGCTGTTTATTACTTAATTGTAATTTCATCATCATCATCATCGTCACCTCAGCCATAAGAAGTCCACTGCTGAACATAGGCCTCCCCTCTGGATCTCCACATGTACCGGTTAGATGCGACCTGCATCCAGCGTGTCCCGGCGACCTTAATAAGGTCGTCTGTCCATCTTGTGGGTGGACGTCCTACGCTGCGTTTGCCTAGCCGTGGTTTCCACTCGATTGTTATTGCAATTTATTAACATAATATTTCAAATGCAGCCTTACATTCTTACCTTACATCGTGTTTTCGCGGACAACCTCGAACGTAAAATTACTGTCCCAATAAACTTTTGTGCCCCATTTATTATTATTCTCTTTATTTCAATATTTTCTTCTTTTATTATAATATGGTTATAAAAGTAAAATACAATACAACATACAAAATATAGACACTCACATTTATTATTATTTTACAACTTTGACGCTCATAACGATAAATATAAAATGATTTAGATATAACAATCGCAAATCATGACCATGTTACCCATTTTAATAGATTTTAGGTGTTTCAAGTGCCATATTGGTAACCAAATCAACGAATAGTTAATATATTTTTTTGGGTTGGATGATAAATTTAAATTCTAATACAATGGGGTATCAAAAAGGACTTATTTTTCTATCTATCCTTTAAATATAAAACAATGATTCAAATCGGAATGTTTGCAAAATTACATCCCCGAAAACCGTCGCCGTAGCATCTGACGCGGTACATGCTGAGTGGCATCCTTTTTGGTGTTCAAATCGTTACTATTTCTACTTGTATTTATTACTCTGTACTGTATGACACCAAATAAACCAGTCTTATTCTTATTTATTACTAAGCTGCGAGTGCATTTCTACAACCATACCGGAAAATAATCAAGCACATAACTTCCGGCTATAAAAACGATGTATCATTAGAAACTTTCTAAAAAGCAGGAGTGCGATTTTTGAATTTCACCGATGATATTGAGATCACTGGTGACTAAAATTATCACCTGTGATTTGAAATACCCGTATTTTTGATTCTCACACGTTCTTTACCATCATGCAGAAATTGTACAATGTCTGTTACGCTCCTTTTTGCGTATCGGTTTTTATTTTTCATACTACCTATAACTCACATTAGGTTCTGTCAAAGTGGTCGAACGTAAAACGGAGTGTCAATGTCATTTGAGAAGAAAACTAAAGTTTTGAAAGATGGCAAATGTCACTAAATCAACTGTCAAAAATAGTCACACGGTGATTTCAAATCGAGTGGGTAGGGGCACTCGTAAAGCGATATCATAGGTATGACAATTCTAGTCACCGGTGACATTACAAAAATACGAACTCAAGGGAAATCACTTGTTTTCGATGAGAATAAATCACTGGTGAAAATCAAAAATCGCACCCCTATATGACACCAACTAAACCATTCTCATTCTTTTTTATTATTAAACTGCGAGTGCATTTCTGGGATACAACCATACCGGAAAATAATCAAGCACATAACTTCCGGCTATAAAAACGATGTATCATTAGAAACTTTCTAAAAAGCAGGCACACCAATTCGGTTCCATACCTTCCATTTTTCGCTTCCTTCCCGGTACCATAACTCCAAGTATTGTTCCTCGAAGACAGTCGCAAAGTTCTCTTTGTGTGGGCTGAGTTATGGCCCGCCGGATAAGTGTTACGAAGTTATTGTTTGACGATTTTTCCTTTGTAATGTTTTGGTAGGTGATGAGGTAATTATATGAATGTGAATGGTAAGAATATATTTGTCGCCATCTCAACTCTTCTGCGGGTGACGTAAGAGCTGACTATGAGATTGTGTCACTGACCGGTTGGCGGTAAGAATACATTTGTCAACTAAACTCTTCCCGCGTCGTAAGCCGACTAAGGGATTGAAGTGTTAGTGACCATACTTTGATAGAAGATTGATGATGGCAGTAGTGTCATCATTTATTGTTTATTTTTTATTCAAATAAGTTACACAGCATTAATTACAGTTACTAAGGCACTGTGAACTACAAAAATATAAAAACAACTTAAAACTAGTTTGATTTAGGCGACGTAACGACGTGGCCCCGTTGCGTCGTCTGATCCGGCGTAGAATTCGGCAGATTGCCTCGGAACTGCCGAAGCACGACGCCCTTCGGCCATAAGTCTACACTCGCGATCATAGTGGACACATTATAGAATAGAATAGAATAGAATAGAATGCTTTTTATTCAGGAACTTAGTATAAAACAGGACAGGACTTAACTAAGAAAATAACAAAAAATCATTCCTGAAAAAGCTTCCACTCAGCTTGCTGCGATTGCCAATCCGCTTGCCCAGCGTGGCGGTTATGGGCATTTCCTAATGACTTTATACGCATAGTTAATAGGAAAGGCCTACGTCTGACACGTTGAGCTTACCGTGGGATAATCGCTCTTATTACACCGAATTACAGTGCACTGGGACATATTTTTGAGCTTTTTTATTTACATCTTATTTTGCCTTTGACTGGGCTAGGTTGATTTGTGTAAGCTTTCTCAAGATATTTATGATCTATTTATTAATTACCAAAGTAACTGATGGGTGTCACTAAGGTCCTAACCACGTGATACCCACCTTAGGTACCTTATGAACTAGTAAATTATGCAAGAACCAATAAAAGACAGGACAGCGTTTAATGTCCTGCGCTTGTAAGAATGCGGGTTCCGTTAATTATGCCCGTAAATCCATGGGATCATTATCACTTCTTCGGGGGAGTACAGGCTTGGGTACTAGATATCATCATCATCATCATTATCAGCCTATGATAGTCCACTGCTGGACGTAGGCCTCTCCTATTAACTATGCGTATAGAATAGGGTGCTTCTTTTTTTGCAATTTTGTAGGATGTTCGAACCAAAAAAAGAGCTCTTTGCTCTTCCGATTGCAAAATTCTATGAGGCACCCCTCTCATTTTTTTATTTGACATACTTATCAAATAACAAAAAAAATGTATGATTAGTAAACAAATATTTTTTTACTAAACATAGGTATATATTTTTTTCAATTATTAGAAACAAAAACATCCAACAAAATTGCAATTATAAGAAGCACCCTAGTATAGACGCATTAGGAGTTAAATGCCCATAATCGCCACGTTGGGTAAACGGATTGACGATCGCAGTAATGTGTCCGTCCACTGTGATGACGCTGCTGCCCATCATCAATCTTTTATGTGTATTATTTAAGTGTCTATATGTATCTATCTATTATATATCCACTTGAACGTCCGATGATAGCATAGTATCCAAACAAAAAAGGCAGTAGACTGTTCGTGGATACTATACTATCCCATGAAGTCGAAGGAGACACAGTTGATTATAGCGGCATGTAGCGAAATATAGAGGCATTATTTCCTAATTCCCTTGTTGCAACAACGTAGCCTAATAAACTAGTTTGCGCTAAAAAATATATATGGCAGTGTACGCTCGTTACTCAGTCGATAAAAAATTATAATTTGTCAGTGTTGGGTCAAACTGCCTGAGTGTTTGCTAAGGACTCCTAGTTATGTCGTAAGTATTTCACGTTAATTTACATATTTTTGGGGTTATTATACATAAAAATGATCAGGAACGTGTGCTCTATACGATAATGTGTATCATCTTCAGTTTTTGACAGTGTAATACCTGTCAAGTGAGTTTAAAATATGAAGGTTATCTTTCTTATTTTTTTACCGATGTCTTAAGTTTAACCTTGATTATAGTTAAGAATCATTAGGTATTTTACAATGACTATCATTGTATTTTAATAATTGTATTTTCATTTATACTCCTGATTTTTTTTATTATTATACCTTAAGTAGTTTAGAAAATATAAACGTTTTTGTAAAATCTTGTGACTGCGCAGCGCGGGGCGTACGTCGCTAAAAAAATCCGGACAGTTGACCGGAATATGGTCGCGCGGGGTGGACGTTCAAGTGGTTATATCGTCGGCTGGTACCTACATCACAACCCTTAATTGAGCTTACGTGGAACTAGGTGGATTTGTGTAAGATGTCCCAATTTATTTATTTATTTTTACGTTAAAACTGATAATTTTAACCAAAAATGAATGTGAACTTAAGGTTTTAGGTTGATGAAAAGACCAAAATTGTGTTCTTGAATGAAGTGCGTGATTAAGCATATCTAAAAGAGATTTTTAGATATGCTTATATTTTTATTGTTTTCTTCTCACGAACGGATCAGTATTTCAAGTGTGTAGAAATACATTAGTCAAGTTTATCCTTTAAAAATGTTACAAATGTAAAAGTATCTCAATGTGAACAACTCTCAGAATAATACGTGAAGCATAAATCTCTAGAACGGCGCAATTCGGGATTCCACCGTTTCGGAAAAAGAAGGGTTGACGGCCTGCGAGCATTGGAAGTGTTAACTTACGCGCGGTGGTACATGTGGGTATTGTGGGTATCGTTTTTTCGTGGGATCGATAAATGGTATTTATATAGGTTTTACAATATAATATAAAATATGGTGATCATTGACCGCTCTGTAATTTTCACTAGTGCTTATATAGAATAGTACATTACGACACAAGTGTGAAAAACATGAAATTCGAAACGAATGGCAATGTTGTTGTTTCAAATCGGAACGAGATACGAATTTTATTTTTGCACGTGTCTCGTACAACGTTTTTTAGTACAGATGACCCTCCGAAGTTTTGGACCTGACGTAAAATGACACACTTCTCGCACTGGAGCCTAAAAAACACACCATCTCTACTAAAAAAATGGCTTTATACACGTCGCGAGCATTGCCAGAGAGAAAACTGAGGACATGGGGTCAGATCGCATCTACGGCGTTGGTAAGCTTCGGTATTTTTTCTTTGGTATAATGTCATCTAATTTAAATTGTTTATACAAGAAATTTTAAATAAATAAATACGCATTCGCAAACATGTGCTATCACATAGTTCTTATTAAGCCATTATTAAACACAAAGACACATTCCATTAAGAGTAAGCGAGAGGTAACGAACCGAGTGAAACGGCGGCAAACGAGACGAGATTATATTAAACCCTCGTAGACAATATACACGATTATAATTTATTATGAATAAATGAAATATTATAAACGCATCGGCGAGCAGACCCGACAACGCCAGTGGCAATGGTGTTTGCTTTGTTGGGTTAGGGATGGGACAGTGTGGTGTCGATAAATCTTCAGTATCTTAGTTAGGGATAAATACAATATCGATATAATGAAAAGTCAAAGCTTAAACAGCCTAAATTTTTTTAAGCCCCGTTGGAGCTAATAGTAAACTCGTTTTGGTAACTGTAAGTAAAATCGAAGGCTTATAACCTTAGATATTTGTATTTGTGTCACAAATACATTAACAATACATTAACATATTGTATAATTTTGAGTAGGTGGCATTTTCTTTTTCTTAAGTAGTCTACCAAATATAATGTCGCAATTACAGTATAGTATACAAGTAAAAGTAAGGAAATTTTAATGTCACCCATTTTAACCTCACATTCACTAAACGAAAAACAAAATTGAAAAACTGTACCTCGGTATATAAGATATTAAAAAATAAATTAAGCAGACGCTTTTGTAGTTAATTAATGGGAAAAAGTTCAAAATACAAAAATAAGTAAAGCAAAATCTTGTGTTTGAATCCTGTGTTACAGAACATAGTTTATTAGTTAAATTTTTATTCGTACCACAAGCGAGAGATAAACACTAATTGCCCAAATTAATAATAAGTTGTATTAAAAACAAAACTAGATATAAGATACTGCAGAAGCATGAAATTATATATTATAGGCAGACCGCTTCGATTCATGCAAGATCAAGCGGGAGAGCTAAAATAGTGATTTGTGCAGTAGTTGCGAGTTTATTTCGATAAGTTGCCTACAAAAACTACCTACACAATTAAATGTTCTAGGCAAATACTCGTATCTAAATTATCCTTAACTTTAAAAATGTCTATCAGATATTTTATTTATAAATACAACAGTGGCAAACATATATACGGCTCGCCTGATAATAAGCAGTTTCCGCAGCCGGAGACCTCAGTAGACAGTAGGTAAGTAGTAGGCAGTAAGTGTGAGATCTTAAGTAAAACAATTATTCAGGTCTTCGGGGTATTTATTTTATATTATCTTCTTAGTTTAATACAATTTATTAGTTTATAATGTGGGAGCGTGCTGTGTTCCCTGTCACGGGTAGATAGCAAGAGGCAGCTGTCACACTGACACTTGTCAAGCTTCAGTGACAGTGACAGTGACAGCTGCTTTTTACTAACTATGCTACAGTAAGAATACATTTGTCGCCAATCCAACTCTTGGGTGTCGTAAGAATCGGCTAAGGGATTGAAGTGTCATTGATTGATGATGGGCAGCGTCATCACATAGTGGACACACTACTGCGATCGCCAACGCGTTTGCCCAGCGATTATGAGCATTTACCTCCTAATTCGAGCAGTGGACTGATATAGGCTGATGATGTAATGTGACACTTTATGTCGATAAAATGTGTGTAAACTACAGGTATTATCGACAAATCGGTCTCCTCCCTACGCCCCCTAGCTGCCTACTTCCTTCATACTCGCGAGCACTCGTTCGTGCACTGCCTTTGTCGGGAACAATTGTCGACAAATTAGAAACGAATTGAGTTATTTAATATCTGAGTAATACTGTATTGTTTATGCCGGTAATGAACACTTTGAAGTGCGGTCGGGATAAGCGGAAATAGGTTTGAAGAAACGTCAAATTGTGGCTCAAAAGTTATTAATACACAATTCAAAATAACGCGTAATTACAGAAAAATGTGTTTGAAGCAATATGTCAGCACTTCTTATTGTCAAAATATGAACGCATATGAAAGCATGTTAAACTTTTCAATAGGTACCGATAACAAGTTTCAATATATTTGAATAGGTATCTTATTAGAAAAAAAAATGTTCTATAAGTGGACAAAAGACTCCCACCATTAAGCAGGGTGATTTTTTAATCACTGTTAAAATTTTAGAGGTTAATTCTAAGGTCATATTCATTAACTTTTACTATGGGACCGACATCTGATTCAAGAAAAAAAATCTGACGTTCCATACAAACCCTGAGATATTAACAGGCGGAAATGTATAGAACATCATTTTTTTCGAACCGGATGTTAGTCAAAAGTAAAGTAAGTAAAAGTTCATCAATTCGCTTACCCACGTCACAAGCCTTTGAGCCAATTGAACTTACCTTGGGACTTAGTCGATTTGTGTAAGATACAGTGGGTCAAAATTCTTTTCGTTGTCATATTTTGTGTCCTTAAAAAACGTGACGCAGTGGTGATTTTTGTATGAGATTAATGAATTTCTGATGTATGGATTAAAATCTAGCGTGAAAAATAAATACAAGAACACCCGTTTTTTTTAAATACTGAGTCGAAACAGCAACTAACAGTGTGACAGAGTGGTATGATTTTTCCCAAGGTTTTTTTGAATTTTCTCGATTTAAGAGCATTCAATGCAAACATTTACTTTTGTCCCTTTTATGACGCTATGGTAGCTACCCTAAATAAAGTGCTAGCTGCTACCTACAGTTTATCGTCAAATCGGAAAAAAATCTAACACAAACACAATATCCCATAACACAAATAAAAATTGTTCCGTCCGACACTGCTTAGAGGCGGGATCACTTCGACAAATATTTTTTTATCTCAATGATAAATCACAATAAGACGATACCCGGGGCTGTAGTTTTGAACTCGTGTCGCCGGCATTTTACATGTAGCTACTGTTATTCATAGTTGGCAAGCTTCAGTAGGCCTTCACGATACTTTTGCAAGTTTTAATAATTTCATTATACGTTCTCGTCGTTGAGCACAATTAAACCTACAGTATGCGAGACTTGGCCGTAGCTACTCCAGTATAGAAGCCTTTTATTATGGATTGAACCAATTCCGAGAAATTGATGTAAATCGTTTTATTACATAATTATAATTTATTAAAAATTTGTAATCAAGTGAAGGTACGAGTGGACTGATTGATTTTTTTTTATTTATTATTGTCCATTGTTGGTCGTTACTTACGGTGTTAAGGCTGATTCAGGCAGGAATAAACTTTTATTTGTATAGGAATAGTCAGACAAGATGGCAAAACATTACTATAATCTTCTCTGCCCAAGATAATCTTGGTGGTTGCCAGCCATTTAATAGAAATCCACGAAATTGTATTTATGTGAATCGTGAATTTCATACGCAATTTTCGTTCAATGATAGTCTCTTAACTCTTGGGTACTAAGTGATGATATACAGTTAGCAGATATATATATTATAATTATATAGAAAACAACCAAAACTGAGGTACAGTTGGGTTCAAAATTGCATGGACAGTTTATGAATGAATTCATTTATAAATCGTCCATGCAATTCTGAACGCCACTGTACAAATATTGTTGTGATAAATCATTATTCGGACTAGGACCTCTAGCTTCGCAGGGTCTCTCTCGACTGAGCTAGGAAGATTGCCAATACTGCCGTCCTAGTGTAGAAAGCAGTATTTGCTATGAAATTCTATACTAAAACACTGCATTAAGTTCTAGGCAAAAGGCGGTTTTTTGCTATAGAGATTCATGGCAAATGCTGCTTTTTAAACTAGGACGGCAGAATATTGACGAGGAACCTTGTTACTCAAAGTTTTAAGGCAAAACTAGCAATGTACCGAGGATAAGTATCATAAATTACGAAACTTCCATAGGGAATGTTCTCGGAATCTCGGTAAGTTATATTTTACAAGCTATCTAATCATGCCAAAACCGTTGTATATACTACATGCCTTTTAAGGTATATTTCTATACATTGTGTACTCAATTGTAAAATATTATATTCTTCATAACACGTTCTTATAAGTTCTCATGGTAACATTCTCAATGAGAACTTTCTCTCAAATTCTCATGAAAATTCTCGGAAATTTCCGACTATGTTCCCGCAATTTTGAGAATGTGCTGCAACATGTACAAATGTACATTGCTAGACAAAACAAGCTGACCTACTGCGCCTTTCTCTCCCACAGCCTCCTTCGACAGTCGAATTCTAAACACACCCGCGAGAGTCGATTTATCCGCACTACATCATACGGAATATGGAGCGGAAATATATCTATTATCTGATTCGCCCGAAGTACCGAACCCTTTCAACGGGTAGCTGGGGAATACTTTCATGGGGGTACATCGATTTTTTGTGCCTTGAGGTGTTAGATTTGTGGTGTTTGACATAATAATAGACAATTGGAATATTCTTTGAATTGATATGAAGTTATTTTAAAAACAAAACTCTGGTGAGACTCATTCATACTAAAATTATATTTCTCGCGGGTTACTCACGTTTTTAAGTCGAAAAATGCTCGACATGTGTCGTTTCGTATATGAGACATGTCGTGCATTGTTTGATTTAAAAACATAATTTACAATTTATTTAAATACTATTGTCACCACCCCAACTTCTCCTGCGGGTGTCGTAAGAGTCGACTAAGGGATTGAAGTGTCTCTGACCATTATTTGATAAAAGATTGATGATGGGCAGTAGCGTCATCATAGTGGACACATTACTGCGATCGCCAATCCGCTTGCCCAGCGTGGCGATTATGGGCATTGGCATGGGCATACCTCCTAATGCGTCTATACGCATGGTTAATAGGAGAGGCCTACGTCCAGCAGTGGACTAACATAGGCTGATGATGTGATGTGATGTGTGGAATATTCTTTGAATTGATAAGAAGTTATTTTAAAAACAAAACTCTGGTGACACTTATTCATACTAAAATTATATTTATCGGCTATAAACACGAACAAAAGATACGCACTCCCAGCTATCAGCTATCACCGCCGGGCGAGTATCGCCGTGTCTCTTCTTTTACACGGGAGTGCGTATCTTTTGTTCGTGTTTATAGCCGATAGTTCATAGCTTAGTAGCTCGCGGTGAGGTGAGACCAGTGCCTGAGTAACCCACGTTTTTAAATCGAAAAATGCTCGACATGTCTCATATACGAAGCGAAAAATGTCGAGCATTGTTCGACTTAAAAACGTGAGTAACCTATTATTCAGCCTAGACCCAAAAGTAATACGTTTGCAACACCCCAAAAAGTGAGCAAATTTTTTTGATTTAAGCTGGAAGATTTATTTGATCATGTTTAAAGAGAAAAATAATTACTGTAGGTGTAGGACCGGCCTAACATTAATAATAATTCACTATTACTCTTTCTTAATCGTAACTTAAACAGTAAATCACGACTGACCAAACCCAGTCAAACAGAAAACACTAAATCGAACATAGTTCTAACTCCACTCTCCTCCATATTATCATACGACCTTTTCTTACCCTCGTTTCGGTTTGACTAACCAAGTTTGGTAGAACAAGGTCCCATCTTAACACAAATGTTATAGCAAGTTATGACTTTGTAATATTGGCGAGATGAGTAAAATCAGTGCGTCCGACTGCACACAGTATTAAGTGAGCTATGTAAAGCGATTAAAAATGTTATCTGAGAAAAATGGGATCGTTCTTTCATTATCTTTGGCTGTAAATTTAAGGGGGAGGAATTAACTATGTGTTTTTCAACCCTTTTCGTTATGATTAGAGATAACATTGTAATAGGCTTAACCCATTGCCTACTTCTAAAAGCTAAGTAGGCCCATTAACGTGTCAATGCTAATGTATAAAATATATCGGAACACGTTAAGATATTGAAAACTAGCTAGTGCGCCCGATTTCATTCACATAATATTAATAAATAAATATCTTGGAATATCTTACACATCTTGAGGCCCCCCACAAGATGGAGCGACGACCTTGTAAAGGTTGCGGGTGTCCAATGGATGCGGACAGCTCACGACCGATTTTTGTGGAACTCTCTGGGGGAGGCCTATGTCCAGCAGTGGACGTCAATTGGCTGATGATGATCTTACACAAATCGTCCTAGTCCCACGGTAAGTTCAATTAAGGCGTGTGATGGTAGGTATCAGGCGACGATATATTTATAAGATTTATATCACAGAGAGATATATTATATGTATAATACATAAATACATAGACTGCCACGACCAAGGAACAAATATTTTTTATAAATAAATCCACAAATAATGCCTTCGCCGGGATTCATTAATAGGAGAGGCCTATGTCCAGCAGTGGACTTCATGTTAGTGGTCTAAAACGCTGCTTATTGCATGTTCCTAAATTAGAATTAAAACAATATCGAAAAACTCAAAGTTTCCTCATGACAAGAAATTTAAATATCAAAAGCACGCAATTCTTTATAATGTAATTAAAATATCTCTGCATTAGCAGGAACATAAATAAAAAATTAGGGGTACCTTGGGGTACGTCGGGGTAAGTCGGGGTACGCAGGTAACCCTTCCCTTACAAATATAATTAAGTATAACCCAATAATGCGGCCACAAACGAAAACAAAAACCGGGAAAACCTACGAGATTTTATTATGATTATTTGCATATTAAAATAATTATAATTATACAGGGACAAGACTTGGAGTTATTAAGTTAATTATTGTTTATCGCGTTATTTTTTGTTTTTATTTATTGACCAATGTATAAGATGTAGCCAGCCTCCGTAGCTTACTTGGTAGCACCCTGCTTACGAAGCCGGAGGTTCCGGGTTCGAATCCCGACGAGGGCATTATTTGTGTATTTATTTATCACAAATACTTGTTCCTTGGTCTTGGCTGCCTATTTAATATGTATCTATTATATACATATATCTATCGTCGCTTGACACCCCCATGACAGCCTTAATTGAGCTTAAGATTAAGATGTCCCAAGATATTTATATTTAAGTACTCTATAAGTCTGGCCGTGTGGTGACGGCAGTAAGAATACATTTGTCACCACCCCAACTCCTCCTATGGATGTTGGTAAGAGTCGATTAAGGGATTGAAGTGTCACAGACTATTATTTGATAAAAGATTGATGATGGGCAGCAGCGTCATCATAGCGGACACATTACTGCGATCGTGGCGATTATGGGCATTTACCTCCTAATGCGTCTATACGCATAGTTAATAGAAGAGGCCTACGCCCAGCAGTAGACTGTCATAGGCTGATGATATATGTATGATGTACTCTATAATTTGTTATTACTCTATGGTACTACTGTACAATTGAGTACTAAAGTAGT
>JALPQI010015795.1:0-25347 GCA_025490895.1 Thaumatotibia leucotreta | reverse complement strand
GTACGGTATTTTCTACAGTTCAAAACTCCCTGACAAACTGTATTATCTGACTGGTAGGAAAATAAACAGTTTGCACACAGACTTTTAGAATGGCTTCCACTTCCTTAGCATATATTATAATTTTAACTTTTGTAGAATTCACATTTCAAATATTCGTTTACCGAGAAAAATAATATTCAAGCAAACCTTCTAATTTAAAGTTAAATCATACGTTTTTTAAACCTAAGTAATATAGTAGACCATGGCTGTACATTTAATTTTAACATTTAAAATCCAATCAGATTTGCCAACAAAATAGATTTAAAAGTAAAATTTATTGTGATTCAACGTGATTTGGAAGATTATAGAAATGCATCATAATTATAATGATTACAACCTTATCCAGCTTGAAGAAGCTCAGTATAATTCAAACTAAATTGCAGCAATAAAGCACCAAATGCTACGACATAATTTACTTCCTGGCACAATTTTGCCCGTAACCCTAACCCAAAACCCTTGCGTTTTGCAAAGCGGGGAGACTAATCCCAAGTTTGATTTACGCGACGCAAGTTGTAAGTAACGGCAAATACAGCATACAGCACCTGGTATCCACTCAATTACTTTTGGTAACTGTGGTTACCAACTGTCACTCTTATTTTACAAAGGAATAAGCAAATATTCAAAGCAATTGAATGGGTACTGAAATACTTGTTTAAATATATATTTTGTATTTAACTATTATGCATACAAAATTAAATAGAAATGTAGAATATTTTAATAAAATGTGTTTTATATTCCAGTTATTTTTCAGCAACGAAACTTTTCTTTTATCGGCAATCCAGAGGAAGCGGGTTCGAATCCCGTGACAACCAGTCTTTCGCAGTTCATTTTTTCTATGGTAAGCACATCTGTTACGACATTGTGGGATTATCCGCATTGTAAAAAAGTTACTTCGATATCAATTTGTTTAATTATAAAAACAAATTGATGTTTTCTAATCTTGAACGAAACCCATCGGGAACGTTCATAGTATAAATTGATTTAGCGTAACGAAGTTATCTTATTAATATGCCTACTTTATCAATTACTTGCTCAAAACCCAACGGCCAAATATTGTAAACACCGTATTAGTCATATCCTGGTAGGTCGATTATTTTGAAACTAATCTGATCTAAATTTCGTATCAAGCAGAAACTTTTACGTAGCTTGACATAAATTCTAACATTATTTCAGATTTATTAATATTAATTGTTTGCGTAAAAGGTTTAGCAGATAAAAGTTATTCTTGAAGCTATTACTATAACCTAGCTAACGATGTTATCTTTCATTATGCATGAAATGGGTATGCTTTAAACACAACTTTAACAAAATTAATGAGAACTGTTTAATACAGTAACGTAAATTAATAAGTTTACTAATTTGTCGACAAATCTGATTAGAAACATTAATAATAATTAATATCAGTTGACACAGATCACAACGATAATGACAACAACCATAAAACAATATTGAAGACACGTTTTTTCTTTACCATCGTCATACAGTGATCAAAGTGTAAAAGGACATAAATATATATATACATTTTTATTGATATTTACAAACCTTCAGTACCCGTGTACCTATTACATCAAAATAAATGCAATATTAAATGCGTAATACCACCACCGTTAATAAATAACTAAATATATAATTATGTAAATGTAAATCCGATTAATGTTTTGCTAAACTGTTTTTTGTATATCTTTTACGACGGGTTTCTTGCGTTTCTGGTTTCACTTTTTTCTGCTTCTTTAGTTTGTTCCTGGGTGTATAATGTTTGCGGATTTTTTTCTGTACGCCCATTAAACCATCTGCTACCTCAAGATAGAACATAAGAGCTTTATAAGCTATGGTATAATATCTTGGAGGACCTTTAGTTTGCATTCTGAAAAATTTTGATACGGAATCTGCACTAAATAAATTGGTAATGAAATCAAGAAACCTGCCTGTATTATATTGTCTACTTTCAACAGTCAAACTAGAATTACGGAATGAATTTTCATAAGTATTGGTTATGTCTCGTTTTACTCGCGTTCTTTTTCTTTTTAAAGGAACGAGTGGAGTTATTTCTGTAATAGGATTAATATCATTAGGAGCAGTGGAATCTAAATTAGCAACGACAATCGGTTTCCATTCATTCGTTTCATTGAAAGTAGACAATATATTATTGTTTACATTGTTAGTGTTAATATCTTTCCTGTAAGGGAATAATCTAGTGTTATTGGTTTTAACGTGAAATGAGTAAGGGTTAACAAAATATTTTATTCTGGGATAGTAATAAGTGTTAGGATAGTTATATTTATATTTCTTATTCTTAACATAATCGTGAAAATCTTTATTGTGTTTCATTTTATCTAAATCTAGCTTCAGTTCGTTATATTTCTTTGGCCTGTTTCTCATTGATTTTCTATAATTCATCTTTCGCTGCGCGATGTTCCTTGGTTGAGGCAATAATATCTCTCTAGGTTTTTTTACTTTTTCTTTTACATCTTCGATGCTCTTCGTGGTGGAAACGTCGGATGTGAGACCACGGAAGGTTGCTGGCATAGCATCGTAGAAGACGTGAGCAATTGGATCAATGAGACTCTTGAAGCCATCGACAATTGGTTCGATGAATTGCAGCAGTTTGGACTTACCATCCCATCTTTCTGACGCCCTAGTAGAGTTGACGAGTAAGGGCTGTTGCTGGGACTGCTGTGCGCTTGGATCGTTCTGCTGAAGCAGCTCATGGGAATGAGGTGCTAGAGCTGGATTGTACATCTCCGGACCAAATTGGGCATTCATTCCTGGGACGGAGTACGTGTGCTGCGATGAAGCGCTCGGGAAATCGATTGGGTATTGCGAGTAAAGGTATGGATGGTTTTGTAAACCGACGCTGGAATGTGAAAGAGTTAATTTCGTTTAATCACCAGCACCTTAACTTCAGAACTCTTATTGATATCCTCGAAATACATAAATTAGTTTAACTAATACTTAACCAGCAAGGTCACAGTCAGAAGTCAAGTCGCGTCGTTGTTGTTACAGCTCATTGTCAAGTCCCGTCGTCAATTCAGTTGTCTCTTTTGTCCGCCGTAAAATAAAAGTTAGACGCAGAACGCGTAACGTTATTACCAGATTTTGCAAGTATAAAGTCGATATGGAATAAATTACTATTACTGCAAAAACGTTAAATTATGGGTTTGGAAATATGAAGTTCACTTTCTTTTGATTTCTCGAACGACAATGGTCACGGTATGAACACAGGTATTTGTACGTAACGCAGACTATGGATATAGTCGAAAGTAGTTTTCTTTTTAATTCCAACAAAGAGTTTGTCACGTTATCGTGTAGTGAAATCGTCAAATGTATGTGTAGAATGCGTCTATGCATGTATGTATGTCTAGCATTTTTATATTTTCTTAATAATATGAAAAATATATAGAAACAGAATGCAGGAACAGTCTTGTAGTAAAAAGTGGCAGTAGTGCGTAACAGTCAGTCAATTCTACTAGAAAATGTGATCTTATACCGTTATTCATAAACATAGAATCCAAAAAAAAACAATCAATGCACTCTTTCTATCTTTTAAATTTATCTGTGTAGGAAAGGGACATAATAAAGTCTCAGATATTTATTTTATGAATAACGCCTTCTTTTCAACTATTCGTCAAATTATTACCAAACAAAATGATAAATTCAATTTGTGATACTTTCACGGTTTTAATGTTACATGAAGAAAGTGACACATACAAAGATGTCATGCCATAAAAATTATACATATATTCATTTGACAAATAGTTCAAACTCGATCATTGCAATCTTCTTAAGGCTGATTTTTCAATAACTGTCAAAAAACGTTAGTTTTTTTCCTTTTGTGCGTCATAACTTAAGAAAGGAGTAATGATATCTTTGACCAAAAGATAGTTTTATCTGAGAGTTGAAAAATCAGCCCTCCATCTAGTACTAAGTTAAATCAAGAAATTTTTGAAGCATGCTTCGTAAGGCTGCAAGCCGCAGTATCATTACGAATTTATGAATGAATCAATTCATAAACTGGAAATGCTAAAATATACCACATCCATGTTACAACAAGTAAATTTTAAAATATTTAAAATTATTCTGATGGTTTTATTACTACTAAGTTTTTTGACAGGTACATAAGTATCTGGCAAAAATTACGTTTCCTTCTCATTTTGCAACACGCAAGTGACACATTATTTTCCAGTGATGGCACATCGGAAATTATTGTAAATACGGAAAGCAGCTATAATGTTCACTCATGAATTATACAAATTATAGATGTGCATTGTATTTCCAATTAATTTATTATCCAGTTATAAGAATGGCCGTTGAAATCTGCAAAAAGTGCACAATAATTTGTATATTCATCGTCCTTCATTAAAAATAAAGTTCAATTGCATTTCACACGCTGTAACTACGATTTAGTAATTATATTTATTTTAGCTAACAAATGCCTACACATATTTACTTGATCTAGCAAAAAACTTTTATTGTTTCACTAGTACTTTGATGAAAAATTTATCACGCTACACGCAAATTTTCCTCACGCTGGCATCATGTGCGGATGAGATCATCTCGTGACACATTTCATTGTATTTTTAAATCTCGTCAACATATATTACTCTTGACTGCAAAAACCTTCTATTCATTCTGAAGTGATGATGTAAAACTGTTTATCAAAGTGATCTGATTTGTTAACCTGAAGAAAAATCCTCTGAGAAAATTGTGATAACGTTATTTTGCCCCAGACGTTGAATATCTTTACATCCTTAAAGAAACTGAGAAAAGAAATTCTGAGGCACATTTGTTTGAAATTACTGAACTTTTGGGATAAGGGAGGTAATGAAATATATTCACAGCCACAATGTTGAGTTATTAAAGAATACTGGGAAATAGAAAGAAAAGGGATTTTTGCATTTGAACAAGTATGTCAATGTTTGCTTAAAAATATTTTCCCACATCATTTTTAGTTTATCTGTATATAACAATGACATGATAAAATTTGATAGTATTGGAAAATAAAAAATATAATGTGAAAATATCTAAAACATTTTTGCTAAATTATCTGCATTATTATACGTTTATGACAGCGATAGGTAGGCAGTTTTTATTTGATATCATTCAGGATAAAACCTTAATCGTGTTCAGTACATTCTCTTTTTTCGTAACTTCTCAACAACTTACAATTCAATGCCCTGAGAGTCACTGAAATCAATTTTATTTTTAAGTAAATTACTGTTCTTTATTTTACTTTGTTTTTCTTTGTAAATTATTGTTATTTGTGTTGTTGTGGGATATTGACAGGGCTAATTTAAGAATTTAATTCTAAATTGACTCTTTGAATTAAAATCACTTTGTCCACCAATCAATCCATATTAACTACAAAGGAATATGGATAGAATGACAAAAAACCGTGTGTTTTATCACATTGGTAGTCTAAAACATACTTAGTAGAAACGAAACAAAATTTTTGTTCATTTTACTGCCAACGTGTATATTATTTGATTCAACAATATGATTTATAGCTATGTCAGATTTCATTTAGCATTCAAGTAAGGTAAGCTTAATATCCATACATCTTTCAGAAATTGTTTCACCTGAGTACCTAACTAACAGATGTTCTAATTCCAGATAAATAATAACTTAGATCCATCATTCTGGCATACTCGTGTGTCTTATGTATTTCTTCGACTGGGTTCCAATTATAAAAACCGGCTAAGAGCATGTCGAGCCAAGGTCTGTGAAGGGGGGCCAATTGTTGTTCCCTCTTTATTATTATAGGTAGGCACAGATTGAAAATTTAGCAGCACTTACGTCTTTTGTTGAAAAGGATTAAAAATCGCGTAAGGAGTGGCAGGCTTAATTTATTTTCAATTTAGATCTATTCAAAATTATAGCTGCTTTCCTCGAAATATGTTGCCTTGTGAATCATGTTTCATTGCTCGTAAAAGTTGTAGATATATTGTGTGTAATGATTTGTCTGTATTTGAAACACTACCAGCAACATGTTTCATTCTGTGACATCAAGATGGGATAAAAATTTGTCCAATGCTTTTCTGATTGCACAATGTACAAGTTGATTACTTCCACCTTGAAATCACAAAATAAAACACATGTTTTGATACTAGTGAATATCTACGTTTATCTGATTTCTACTACTGCCAGTAAATATGGTAAAATTAGAAAAAATGTTTATATCACAAATAAATTAGCAAATAAATTTTACGGTAGATTGAAAAAAAAATGTAAATAGTTATAGGCTTGATCAAAATAAAAATTACTATAGTTTCCTTGCAACTACGTGGTGAATCCGTAAAACAAAATGGCGACGCTAAATTTCGTTTTGATCAAGAACTATTCACATTTTTTTGCAATCGACCATTTACCTCATTTCGGTCATTCTCAAAATTTTACGACTAATTCAAATTATGCGAATAGGAATATTAGAACAGAAATTACACTGGGAAAAAATCGGTTACAGTAATTTAATCTAACTAGACAAATTGAGAATGACCGATTTATTGACAATCAGACAATCATACATTACTGACATGACAAGGGTGAATAGGCAACTTCTGGGCAAACTCACTCCATCGTAGGACGCGTCTCTACCCTTGGCTAGTCTGTGGCCATGAGTAAGCCCATTTCAAATCTACATCAGCAGAATCTGAACCTGAATCTGACTGAACTTACCCTTGCCCGTATGTCTCATACAGCTTCTTGATTGCCATGCCCACGGTGACCATCAGCGCCATCTTGCTCGCTACATACGCCTTCAGGGTCAGGGCTGTGACCAATGCCATGGAGAAAATGACGGCCCCTGCTGACTTCATGCCGAACATGAGTGGAATGACTGCCTGAAGAACCTTCTTCTTGTGTCGTCTCCCTGCAACCGAACGGATGTTGTGTTGAACATTTTTGCATGAACTCATGTAACTGTTTCACTCACGAAGACGAAGGATGTTTCTCATTTAGATTTAGATTTTTGAGAACTTTTAGGCCATTTCTCAGATAGATTGACAGCTGTTGTTACGACCATTTTAAAAAGTCAAGGATCTGAATATTTAGATATTTTTTTGTAAAATCGCTGCTTCGATCTTGCTGTTCTTATATAAAAAAGTGAAAAATATGAAAGTAGCGTCTACTAACTTTACGAGAGCTTACTGGCGATTACTTTAACTATATGAGAAACACCCATTTTGATATTAAAACTTTTTTTTTTTCAGTAAACGTCGGTAACGTATTAAACACCTCTGGAATTACTTGCGAAGAAAATTTACGGAAGTTTAGTCATAAATAATTCAAAATACTGTACTCTTCAATGGTACTTAACTACTATTATACATATACTATATTATATGTATACTACTACTAATACTACCTACAAGTATTGCTACAAAGAAGTACCTGCTTACTACAACCTAGTATTACCTACTGCCACAAACTACTGGGTACAGGCACTGGTCTCACCGCGAGCTACTAAGCTATGAACTATGGGCTATAAACACGAACAAAAGATACGCACTCCCGTGTAAATAAAAGAGACACGGCGATACTTGCCTGGCGGTGATAGCTGACAGCTGGGCGAGTATCGCCGTGTCTCTTTTATTTACACGAAAGTGCGTATCTTTTCTTCGTGCTTATAGCCAATAGTTCATAGCTTAGTAGCTCGCGGATAGACCAGTGCCACAATCAAGATAAAAATATAGATGCGCACAAAATGGAAACAATAAGTATACGCGACCTTTTAGGGATAGTAATACGGTTGAATATACATATGTTTGCAAGTTTACGTGTATTTATATATTTTACCTTGACTGTACTAGTGTACTACATTACATATTACTAATACTGTCCAAATGCTAACGACAAAAGTGAGTTCCTAATTTATGAATGAATACACGCTACCTACAGCGGCAATCAGATATATCGGGTCGATCAGAGTGCTCAAAAATATCTGAGCAAAGCTCTATTTGATTGTCATGACGTAATAGTGCATGTTTAGATATTTTTGATGCATGGCCGTTACGATATATCTTATAGCGACGGTACAGTGATGTTTGTAAATGTTGATTTACAAACATCACCTTTTAAAGCTGATAAGTTAAGCACTTTGACTTAAGCAAAATTGTATACAGTAAATTATATCAACATTACTAAATAAATAAAGGCTGTGACCTAAGTGAAAAAGGCTACAAGTCGAAAATTTTAACTTTACAGGAGAAAAAAAAAAATTGCAATGTAATTTTAAAAAATCCTGTGCCGTGATAGATATAAAAAATTACATACGTTTTTAATTTCGTTCATTACAAATCAATGTATTATTTTGTATCGAAATCTTTTTACGTGTGTATAGTCACATAGATGAAATTAAAGATAAGCAATATAAATCGTTTGTATTAAAAATAATTGCAATTTGTATAAATTTTAACGCGTCTCAGTAGCTAAATAATTGTTAAATTACCATTTGCAATTATTACATGATCAAGTTGTAAAAGCTTTATGAATGGATTTACGTTTTTCATTTGTTCTAAAAAATATTTTTTTTATTTTACAGTAAAATTAATCGGCAGACGAGGTTCTTAGCCTGAAAAAACAACCCTTATAGGGTAAATTATTTCTCCTTCTGTCGGTTTGTCTGTCTGTCAGTTAGACCGTCTACTTGTATGTCTGTCAGTAAGGGTACGGCTCCACTGACGCGGAGCGGAGCGGAGCTGTGGGAGTTCGGCCAATGAGACCGCATCACAGTGTTTCGAATTTTGAATTTGAAGAATGTAATTGGTCAATTTTGCATAGCTCCGCTCCGCGTCCGTGGAGCCGCACCCTAAGACCGTCTTTTCTGACTAACATTCAATCACCCTGTCTATCTATCTTTTCGTCAGTCAGACCCCAAAAACCCGACTATAACACAAAATTCGGCATTTCTCCGAGCGTTTCAACCGCCATGACTTCGGTGGCAGCCTTATCACATGAATCCCGTGAGAAATGCAAGAACTTTTGGAAATATTGGTAGACGTAGTTGACAACTACCAAGATATCCAAAAAAAATTTGAGACACCCACGGAAATCGGGTAATAATGTTGCCACCGAAGTCACGGCGGTTGAAACGCTCGGAGAAATGCCCAATTAAGTAATGTGTGAACAATTTAACCAATTTTATAGCAATACTCATTGAATATTTAAATTAATAAAATTAAGTGTAAATTTAATTGATGTATGTACTTTTTTCTGTTTGTTATTTTAAAGAAATACGAAAGTTATTGCATTTTACAGATAAAATACAAATCGTTAACTCCACTTTTGCTAACATACTCGTCATTTACATAAATCATAATAATACGTTAATGTTTATTGAGAATTCTATTATAATGTCTACAGTAAAATTTACCACTACTTTGTATAAATGTCATATTATAATCATTTACTTCATTAATTGTCAGATAGTTTCAAGAATTGATTTAAGTCCGGTCACACTACCAATTTTATTTCAAAATATACTTAATAAATAACAAGATCAGACTTGTACCCTTTTTCACAAAAACAAGAGGCACAATACTACTAATATGTCCAAAAACGCGTCTCACATAAGTACCTCCTTTACGTAGTTCGTTTACGATCCTTATAGAACAAGCACTTTGATGAGCACTCTGAGAACCTAGGTAACAAAAAAATAAGGGAATGTCTGTAAGTCATTCTGAAGAGAAATCTTACAAGGCCGTAAAAACAGTTCTTCATCTGGAATACATTTTCAATCCTACAATCCATCACAAGTCTTAATTTTTATTTGTAAAACCATCTGAAACACATTTTCAATTTTATAATCCGTGGCGCACATATATTATTATTATTTCAGTTCGTTTTTCTTTTTATTTATATTTTAAATTTATTTTGTAGTTTCCAAATTATAGTTAAGTATTCACACGTTAAATACGGTGGCTTGTAGCGTTTAATTCAGAAAAACAAACTTATATTATTATGCTAAAAAAACCAGTCGATTATAATGAAATTCGATTTTTTCTACAATTTATCATATTTTCAACATGATTTGTACTTATTTCAAAATTAATGACTACTTTTTTCCGAAGACCACCCAAAACGTCATAAACCTGCTTGTACGAGTAAGTATTATAGCTATTTAAAACAAAAAAGGTCGTTTTTACTAATAACTCAAGAATATCTCCACTTATTATAATATTTTACAATTGATTTAACTTCAGTCTTATTATATAGAGAGATTCCAAGTTTCCAAATTCATTGTTGACATTATTAATATATTTACTAATAAATCAGGTTGGAATGCACCTCGGTTGTATACGTTTAAGTCGTTCGAAATATTTTATTGTATGAACTTTTTTTTTGAGTAATCTGTTTGATAATTAAGATCAAGTGTGGTTGGTAAAGTCCTTCCTATGAACCTTTACTACACTAAAAAAATATTTACCAAAGTGGCTACATTACGAGGAAACTTTGATATGTGTAACAAATCCTTGCTATCAAATTTACAAAACTAAAAAGGTTGAAGTCGATACCAGAGTTCTGGTTAAATCAACAAAAAAAATTGTACATTATACCTACCAAACAACTGGTGAAATCAACAAAAAACTGGTGTAATCAACCGTTAATTTAGTATAATGCCTATATAAAAATTTTGGTAAACTCAAAAATAATTGTGATTTGACCCAATCAACTTTAATTTCCGGTTAGAATCACGCAAGATCTGATAAATCCAACTTAGCATTTTTTTCAGTCTAATTGTATATGCCATGCTTTTTCAACGACATCATAAAACATCAAAGTGCGTAGCCAAGATGTCAATTGCAAACGCTCAGCAGGGTGGCACAGTTTTCTATTTCTGTCACTTTTTTATTAGTGCGAGAAAGACAGTTGCGTTTCGTTCGCGACCGAGATTTAGCGAGCATGTTGACTACGCACCTTAGTCTAAAATAGGCACTGGTCAGTCTTCAACTGAAATTCCTTAATCGCTTTTCTAAATTTTCTCTGCAATTGGTACAAAAGTATGTATTAAAACACGCCAATTCGTGCTCAATGCGAATTCATATAAATCCGCACAGTTTTATCTCATTAACAAATACTTCCAGTAGAAATATTTCTAGTTATTAGTGACGGTCGAACGACTGTTGGATTCTACCGTTAAAGAAAGTAGGGTAAGCGCTTAATGAAGTATGAATATCGAGAAAATGTGGCATGTTATTATGTCCTGTTACAGATGAATATGATGTGATGAGGAGATATTTATCTCCCGTTTGAGAAGATTGATGCATTGCTAATTGTGTTAGGTAAATTTAACTAATAGGTTTCTTCACCGATGGGAACTTAATAATACAATTTTAGGTTATTTCATTATAGAAGTCAAATGCAATAAAACGCACGCTTATTTAATGACCTACATGTCATAATTTTGATAATTTAAGTTAGAATACCGGATAATCAATTGAAATAAGCCAACAAACACAACATTCATGCATAATACAGAATGGTAAGAAACTACTTCTTGTCTTGTGTAACTACACAGATTTTTATCTGTGACCAAAACCAAAAATAAATGTCATCTATATGATTTTTTCTATGGTAAGCACATCTGTTACGACATTGTGGGATTGTCATCTTTAACTTTTAAAACTAAATTCAAAATAATATTTTAATCACGATTGCTATTTTTGTATTCTTAAAATTGGGTATGTAAAGTTTTCTGAAAGTATGAATAATTATTATATTTTTCCCTGATAGCCGTCGTCTTAAGCTTCAAGAAAATGCGGCTCTTTTATTTTTATGTCCTATAATTTGTTAACAATCTTGTTTTAAGTGAGTTAGATGACGTTTGTGCAGTTTTACGGATGAACAAAGCCTAATGCTTTCGTCCGCAACAAGTACAATGAAATAGAAAAAATGAATGAATGAATGACTGAGACGAGTGACATTGACAGTTTTTTTTTCTATTTCATTGTACTAATAGCTGACGAACGTATTAGGCCCTATTCACCCATAAAACTGCACAAATGTCACCTCACTCAGTTAAAGAAACATTATCAACAATTTGTAGGAAATAAAAATAAAAGAGCAGTATTTTCTTGAACCTTAAGGCGACGGTTATTAGGGAAAAATATAATATTTATAGGTACCTTCGGAAAACTTTACATAGCCAATTTTGTGACGCTCACTCTTTGTAGTTTACTATCGCCGAATTACTAAAAAAAATATTAATAATTTTATAATATTTCTTTAGCAAAAGGTACGAATTCGTTTTTCCCCTACTAAATACGTACATTGTACAAAGAAAAGTCAAAATTAAGAAAAACAATAATTAAATGTAAATTTTTGGTTTCAAGTCAAATTGTAGTTTAGTAAAAATTATACGATAATTTTTGCTCGTGAAATTCAACCCACCGAGCTATAAATCTCGCTCTCTTGGCTGTTTTATAAAAACGATAAAATACAAAGTATTTGTTTGTGTTCTCGCAATTTACGTACTCGTGGATCTTTTTAGTAAACAACTAAAGATTAATTTGATTTCTGTTGAATAATTTATTACAGCTGAGGATTACCCGTGACTAAGGCTAATTCGAATTTTACCTTTATAATATATATTTTCATTTGGATTGCATTAACTTTTGTAGAGTCAAGGTTATCCAAGATTTATTATTATTTATAAACAAATAAATTATGCAAGTCACATGCTCTACGAAATTGTCATTCAAAAACAGTCCAGAATTTTTATTGACAATGTGTTTGTTGCCTCGTGCATCCCTTATGTATTTCTATTATTATATAAGTTATGATGATATTTACATCACTTCATCAGCATATCTTAGTCCACTGCTGGATTAAGGCTTCTTCTATCAACCATCCCAACTGTTCCCGCGGGTGTTGTAGATTGAAGTGTCACTATAATATTAAAGTTTGAGATTTCTAACAATGAACTTTTGATAGTTTAGAAATGGCCCTTATATCTACGACGTTAAGGCTACCGAAAAAATGGTGAGACATACTCTCATATTAATGAGGATTATTATATAACTGTCAAAAGTTCATTCTTAGTAATCACGGACTATAACCATTCTTTGATAAAAGATTGATGACCGGCAGCAGCGTCATCATAGTGGACACTTTACTGCGATCGCTAATCCGCTTGCCCAGTGTGATGATTATGGGTAGTTACCTCCTAATGCGTCTATACGCATAGTTAATAAGAGAGACCTACGTCCAGCAGTGGACTGAGATAGGCTGGTGATGTAAAATATTTGGAGTTAAATTACTGGGTCTATAGGTATCTTCCTTAAAATACTTTCATAACGCCGGCAAATTAAAAGTTGGCGAGCAAACATCTGAAGATTTCTTTATGCGCCTCTCTTGTGCTCAGCATGATCGACTGTAAAATAATGATAAAGGCCAATTAAAAAAAAAACACGAATCAGATTATGCCCAACTATTTAAATATTGTAACATTCTACCTATACAAAAGAAAACTAAATTAGCTATATTAATTGACGAATTCCCGAATGTACTAAAACTTATAGTAAACAGAAGATGTATTAAACTTAGAGAGAAACAGAACCAAAATAAATATTGTATACCCAAATATAATAACTTATATGGAACTAGGCTATGCACATATATATTACCTAAAACTATAAATGAACTGCCAGAAGATGTTGTAAAAAGCTACTTAAAGGGTAAACATGTTAATAAAATTGTTAAAAAGTACTTACTAAATTGTAATGAAACGAACTTCGTTTATTAGTATCCTATCCATAGGTATTTAGTATATTTTATGTAACTAACAGTAGAATATTATTAATGTATAAAATCGAACTCCCCATCGGCATACAAACCTTCTCAACTTGCCAACGATGGGCTTGAAATTAAAAAAAAAAAAATCTGTGTTTTGAAATAAATTTCCGTTCGATTTCCTGACTGTGAAATGTTTAGTTGTCCGATTGTGATTAGAGGAATTTAATAGCAATATCGATAGGTAATTTGTTTTGGTTTGATAAAAACCACTTGAAAATGGATCTTCTATGATGGATTGTGCCTCAAAACAATGCATATACTAAATTTATTATGTTTGCTTAATTTTTATCATAACAAAATAAATATTTATTTGACGTCAGTTATTAAATACGATATGTTAAGTATATTATTTTTGATGATCAAAATAAATTATGACACTTATGTAGAGACATAATTATTTATAAACTTTAATTAATGGAACGATGGTGCTGGCCGGGACATTAGCAGACCGAGAAGGCGATGGCGGGATGACTTGGACACATACTATCCAAATTTGTGGACGAACTGTGACGACCGGGCCGAATGGAGGAAAAGAGGGGAGGCCCTTACCCAGCAGTGGGACACTAAACTAGGCTAATAAAAAAAATTGCGCAATACTATATATCGAGGGTTGCCTGGTGAAACCCGATAAGTGACAAAAAGTGAGATTTTAAGGTAAAAACAGTTTTAGAATGATTCAGTATCGGTCAATCTAATGGTAATATCAGATAAGCTGATTTTACATGTATCACGGAAATATGCCGAGTAAATAACCCAATAAGTACTTGATTTCAACTATTAATTCAAAACTAAATACTACAACTACATTTAAGACTTAATTTTTATTTATTACTTAATGGAAGAACCACATAATGTATATTTATTGGTATTTAGTGCCGAGATATTTACACCTAATCAAACTAAACACACAATGTAGAACCAGTTACTGTTACTTACCCGGTCTCACCTCATTACGATTGCAAACTTTAAAGGATTTTATTACGAATTAGAATACGTTAAAATCATTTGTTGGATTCTACTTTTACGATATCATTTATTGCACATACAAATTTATTCAAAGAGAACCCAACAAATAAACTTATAGTACTTATTTGAAACAATTCTCTAATAAAATATTATGTTAAGTCCAGTAACCGGATTCTCGCAAGAGGCCTTTAACAAATTTCTTTCAAATATGTCCGGGGAAGAACCCTATAAGTTTTTCGACGGGCCCATGATCATGCGCAGCCTTGACAAGTAGCGTCACGAACGCAAGCGCACCGCTGCGACGTTGCATATTTAATTGAAAATAGCTGTTAAAAAGGGGTGTATTGTATTAAAGAAGGTTGTGAATGATTGTGTTCGAAGTTGTGTGATGGGTGACCGAGGCAGAAAATTAGTGCAACTACCTAGCTTGCAGTAATAAGCTGGAAACAGGTAATCTACTTTTCTAACCTAGAATAAACGTAGAATTGTCATATTTTACACACCGTGTTTATAGTAATGAGTTCAAGTAACAATTAATGTAAGCTATTGTAACTAACCGTTACCATGAAAAGCATTGTTGTTGTTTTATTGAACTTATCGGTTTTTAGCACTGACTATGAAAAGCATTGTTGTTGTTTTATTTGATCTTATCGGGTTTTAGCACTGACTATGAAAATAATTGTTGTTGTTTTATGCGAACTTATCAGGTTTTAGCACTGACGATTAATGAGACTTCGCGACTTTGAGTGATTCTTACGATAAAAATAATAAAAAGGTAGTTGTGATTAGTACTTTTGATTAAATAATATTGATTATTTTTTACGTTTCAGCGAGGCAAAGTGCCTCCATGAACAGCTTGTCCATGACTAGACCCAGTGCTTCAAAGGCAATTGAAAAAAATGTAAGCTGTTACATGCAAAACAATGAAGATGGTAAGCTTCCATGGCCTTGAAGATCCGCACACTGTCCCACGTTACTACCTATTGTGCTTGTGATACTCACACTCCAATTTAAAAAAAAAACAGTTTCAGAAAATGACTCAAATGCGCTATATTGTCAACGACAACAATAGCATGCCAGACTCAAGCAAGTCCCTTGTGGACTACTAAAAAAACCGTTGTTAGGATCAATCGGTAACTCAGTTCATCATGCTTAAATTCTTTCCAGATAATGAAACTGACCCACCCGGCAGTAACCATTCGGATGAAGATCCCACACATGTGCCACATCCCAAGGACCCTCGCGATTCCGATGAATCGCAAATTGATATCACCGCCCAAATGCACAATCATAATAGTAAGAAGACTCAAGCAAGTCTTTTACAGACCACTCAAAAACAACGTTACTAGGACAAAGCCAACAGGCAATTTATTCCTCCTTCGGTTTCCTGAAATGATAAACTGAAGATCCCACCCACGACTATTTCACCAAAATAAATAGATTTCGACCCAGACTTCACCAATGAAAGTCCAAATGTTTCATCCAAACAGGAAGACCCCCTTATGGTGCTGATTGATGAAGCTTTAGATCGAGCCTGGACCGCTGCAGAAGATGACCATTCAGCGGGAGCTCCCTGCGCTCCCGACACAGACCAGACCCAGAGAACGACTCACCCCAGCGAAATGACTCCGGCCACGACACCATCATTCCTGAAAGTCCCAGTCCAAGGAAACACCAGGAACGCTCCCTGCCGACACCCGACAATGCCAGTCCCTCTGGTCAAGGCGAATGCACAGAAAGAGCCTCCTTCCACGAACCAACCGACTCCAGCCACAATGACGGCATGATCCGCGAATGCTCCGGCGCCTGCCCACAAGCAGAAGACACTGCTAACCCAATTCTAGAAAATGTTTCAGACAAGACAAAGCGACGCAAGCAAGCCAAGCCATCTGAACGGAAAGTAGATATCGCTAAAAAGCGAAAAATGGAAGGGCTACCTTATATAACCCAAGGCGTTAAGCGTCCTGCTAAAGTTCCAAAACCTCCTTAGAACCTCCTCGATCCTTGAAGCCTCCTTTGGAACTTTAGCAGCTTTCGCCTTTTAGCGATATCCACCCTCCACTCAGACAGCTCAGCCTGCCTACGTCGCTTCAGGGGCCCGCCACAATCCCAAACCCTATCCAAAACACTGTCCAAAATCAAGTCAACAGCGCCTTCCACCTGCGAACAAGCACCGGAACGCTCACGGATCATGCCGTCACTGTGGCCAGAGTCAGTCGGCTCCAATACCCTCAATGTATCCACCACAAATCCGAAACGCAAGAAGAAGCTCCCTCCATACATTCACCTTGACCAGAAAGACCAACACCGTCAAGCATCGGCAAGGAACGCTCCCGATGCTTCCCTGGACCGGGACCCTCAGGAACAACAATGTCACGGCCAGAATCATCTCGCCGAGGTGCATCGCTCTCCGAATCTGTATCAGGAACACAAGGAGCTCCCGCTGAATAGTCATCCGCCATAGCAATCCAAACTCGATCCAAAACTTCATCAATCAGCTCCATAAAAAAATCTTCCTGTTTGGATGAAACATTTGGACCCTCAGTAGCAAAATCCGAGTCAAAATCCATTTGTTTTGGCAAAACAGTCGCAAGTAGGATCCTCAGTTCAATCATCTGAAAAAAAACGAAAGCAGTATAAATTACCTGTATAAGCAACTTCATCCCAATAACACCACTTTCAAGCAATCTGTAAAAGACCCACTTGAGTCCCCTTACCACCACTATGCGCATCTGGGCGGCGATATCAATCCGTGACTCATCAAAACTGCGAAAGTCCCCAGGATGCGGCACACATGCAGGATCCTCACCCGAACAGTCACGGCCAAATAAGTCAGCTTCATCATCCGGAAAAAATGCAAGCACAATAAATCAAGTTACAGATCGATTCCAACAACAGTTTTTTTTTTCAAAAATCCACAAAAGACTCACTTGAGTCCGACATGCCATTACTGTCGTTGAGAATATAGCGCATTTGGGTGGCAATATCAATTTGCGATTCATCAAGATCGAAGGAGTCCTTTTCTGAAACTGATTCTCCCAACCAAAGCATGAGTACCACAAACACAATAGGCAACGCAAAACAATGTGCGGATCCTCAAAACCATGGAAACCATAGATATATGAAAGAGAGAGATTTGTGACGAAGCGAAATTGTAATGAGTCTCGGTGTCTCCGAGGTCGGGCCTTTGCCACGCTGTGATTGGCTAAAGCGCGGAGTGGGGCTACCATACGACGCGGCACTAGAGAGGAGGCTACGTCGATAAATTATTATCCATAGATATTTAATAAGGCCGGAATATTAAGAAAAACATTAAAATCGATCTATCATTCAATAAGAAAGAAATACAGTCTAAAATATCGCATTGAACTATGTGTCTAATCTTTATAAACATATATTTGAATATGATGAACGAAGCAATTTATTAACGACATTATCTGATTTGTTGCTGGGAATCAAATGAACAAATAATGATTTAGACGGGTGTCCCTACCCTTAACAAAGATGATGTTATCTTCCGTTTCCTCGATGGTCACATAATTAAATAAAACAATGTCAACTTTTAACAACGGTTATTGTAAGAGGCTCAAAATAATGAATATACGCGATATAATCCTTTTATATTGTTTTACCTTTATAAGGATAAGATATTGATACAAAGGTCAAAATATGTAAGAAAAATTGAATATTATCAAATACATCAACAATTTATCGACGTTTATTTTATTTAATATCGGCACGGTCAGTCGTACCTCTAGTTCGCGGCCTGCTCGCAGCGGCCGTACCAAGAAATGATAGTACGATTGTGAATATCGCTAGCAATTCGATACATTGCACGGTCGCTAACCAAATTGCAACTTGCTTGCTATTCTAAGCCGTCAATGTAAAACGCACGTACAATTTGTCACTGAATAGTTAAACGAATTGGTACGCCCAAGACAAATCATTATGACATTTATGTCAGCGGTTTGTTGTTATATATTATTTGTAAAAATACGTGGTTTTGTCAAGTAATAACTAAAAAAATCAATACTTACATGTGGTACGTGACTCTATACTCCTTGAAATTTTTATTTACATTTCTATTTTTACAAGAAATAACGGCACAATTCGGCATTTTGCGGATATGTCCGAGCTCATTCTGTAGTCGCGGATAAGTTGCGACTGGCTCATTGGGCGCGCATCTGTCACACTTATAAAGGCCAATGGGCCATAACGCTGCGACATGTTCCATGCCTTCGTTAGCTATCTATACTGATCTGTGATGGAAACCCACCATCCTCATTGCCTTTCAGCTTATATTTTTTTATCCGCCGTTGAAACACCAGGTCCAGTCACAGACAAACCGTTCATAGAAGCACTTTGCCCCGCTGAAACATACTGATTTATACCTGAAGAGTATCATGGATGGATAAGAAGCCTAAAAACGTTTGTTGGTATAGCACTTACTTTTTCAGATGTAGAATAATACCGTTATTACTTTTAGATTCGTCTATTTTTTAAGTTTTTATTTGGTAATAATACCCTCTTAGTAACAAATATGGTTTTTTTATTTATGCGTAAACCCAATAAGTCGATACCCCTTGGTAAAAAATGTTATCTTACAAGAAAACTAGATGAGTTACATAACTAAAACATAGATAAACTTAAAGTGAATGAAATTGCTTTTCACAAACCACTCATAAAACTACGAATCTATTTATCAAAATAAGTGTCCGATGACAATAAACCTTTAACATCATTTTTCTCGAAACTAGGTGTCTCGTACTTATAGGGTTTCACCAGGCAACCCTCGATATATATAATTATACCTATATAATTCATGTAAATTAATCTGAATAAAAACCTCTATTGATACAACTTCCAAAACAATTACTGAATTGTTTTTAAAGCCCAATTTTATACTAGTATGTAGGTAGGTATACAAAGCCTACTACGCCTATATTCCGGAAATTAAAAATAAACACAAAATACCTAACAACATTTTCTTTTAATTAACGAAAAACATGTTTAAGAGATTTTACCAGATTTAGATTTTCATATTTTGAAGCAATTATGACGAACCAAAAATAAGAAATCCTTTTATCATATTCCAATATTTATGATACGCCTACGTAAGTATAATAGCAATGTGCTGTGATCACAATGATTAATCGAGTTAAATATACAGGCGTTACAAAATTAAGCTAAAATAAACGTTGTTTTTATAGACCCCCGGAAGACTTTTTATCGCAACGTCAACGATAGGGTTCCTGTCACAAAAAGATAACGACATTTCATAATTATCGCCTTTTTCAGCTGGAAATGACGTTAATATCCTTTTTTTTACAGTCACTTTAGGACAATGCCCGAAAAAAGTTATTTCGTGGGTTAATACCTGCGTTTATACATAGGTATGCGTTTTTGACAGTGATGTAAAAATGACGTATAAGTAAAACCTTTATTTTAATGACTACATAATTAGGATGGTATTATTCAATATGTCCATGTTATATTTACAATTACTAAAATTGAAACATTTTAGATGGTTGATATTCTGAAATAAATCTTAGCAATAATTATAATTTGATCGTATATTTATTAAGTGTTTTCCATATATATTTTATTACATATTAATTAAGGTTGAGCTTAAAATTATTGAAGAACGTGAATCTTTATAACCTCTCTCTGTGGAGAGGTTTTTGAACTAAATTAATAATAAATTAAATTTATAGTACCTTATTCAAGTGGAATTAATTTCTGTACGTGTGCAATGCATGACCGGTTTTTATTATGTAGGTACTTGTTATATATTGGATTTTATTATTATAGTATATAAAAATGATAACAGGTGTTAAGAAATAATGTTAGTTTAATGTCTTTATTAGGCTTTATTTTTATACTCTAGGAACGACAATACCCGAATATTTTTTGAAAATAATATGTTACTTTTATCAATAACTCTTTGATATTCAGCTACTTTTTATATTATACAGTACACTACATAATTTTTCGGATTTCAAATAAATGTCCGATTACTTACATATTACTGAAACAATAAACTTCAGTTCCTTCAAAGGTATCCTTACGCTCAAGCTAATTTAGGCAGAAAGATAAATTTCGGCGCTTAATGTGAAAATTCAAAGACAAAATGTTATTTCTTACATGTGTTATTCCTAATTTTTGTGTTCGCAGTAGGTATAACGCCATTCATAAGAGAAATTGTAAAGCACCAGGGGCCTATTTCTCGAAAGCTTGTTACTTGTAATACAAGCGGAAGTCCTTATCTAATAAATATTATCAAAAAGAGACTTCCACTTGTATTACAAGTTACAAGCTTTCGAGAAACGGGCCCCAGTTACACGGTCAGTCATTGTCCAGCAGTTTTACATCAGTCCAAAGACAGAGTTCAGAGGCATCATTCAACAAGAATACATAGGACTGGAGGACTAAATTGACGCCATAATAAGCGTGTAACCAACGTCTAGTGGTTCCGTTTGTGCTGTTTCTCCCAGAGAATATATTATATTGTTAATAACATAAGATATGAGTTCAGCATATAGATTTTTTTAAATATTTAAAAAGGGCTTACTCATGGCCATAAACTAGCCGAGGGCAGAGAGGCGGCCTACGATAGAGTGAGTTCGCCCAGAACCCAGATGGTGCCTATTCACCCTTGACTTGAAGGTCGAGTCTTTTACTGCAAAACGGAAAACGTAGACAAGGCGGTCAGTTTTTGCGTTATAAAGATGTGCTGAAGCGTCACATTGTCATGAAGAGGGCTAGCATAAATCCATCTCAATGGAAGACAATGGCTGCAGGACGACCAAAGTGGAGACAAGCTGTACACACACACGTACGTGCTTTTGAAATAGCTCGTCGAACAGAACTTGACGCTAAGCGCGACGAGCTGATGGCCAGACCACCAGCGGCCATACAATATAATTACGTCGGAGGGGTATTGACTTGCAGCGAATGCGGCCGTGTATTCGCTGCAAAAATTGGCTATGTCAGTCACCCTGAGAGCGCACCAGCGACGCTCTCAGCACTGAAAAACAGTCTCCGTGGCTAGGAGAGATGATAATGATGATAAAACATTTAAATATATTGGGCTATTTTGAGGTTTTCTATGAAAACGCTTCCGATCCCTGATTTCTGTTACGGGTTCCTACAAACCCATTATACCTACCAGAATTTTACCACATAGTGTGTCATGTCATATCATTTTCATTAAGCAAAGATAGCTGTTTGCTTTTTATAGGCAATTGGAATTAAATAAAAAGTTAGCTTTCAAAACAAAACTCCATTCAGAATTTCGTCTGAGTCACAAAGAAAAGTTCGCTTTTGTGTCAAAATGGCGAGAATTTTTTGCAACCTCGCCTTATGATGATATCTTTGCAAAGTTCTCTTTGTTTTCTAAATCAAATTATTAGGCGTGGGAATGAATATTTTATACTAGAAGTTTTTGAATATGTAATTGTGTTATTTTTTCGCGTAGTAAGTTTAAAATAATTTGCTTTGAATAATATCTAATGTCTGATATTTTTTTGGGTTTACTTACTGGTAATACTGGTACATTATACAGGACGTTTAAATAAACTAACGGCATCAGGGTGCTTAGCCAAGTTGCCAATCGCTAACGCTTAGTAGCGTATCGTAGTTTTCCCTCTGTGTCACACTTTCATATTAGTGGGACAAAGACAGTTAGCTGCCTTTCGTTTACGATTGACGATTAAACGTTAGCGATTGGCAACTTGTCTAAGCACCCTGAGATAGACATAGTTTAAGTTCTAAGACCATCATCATAAATTAAAGCGCTACGCTCTTATCGGTGGAGCAGCGTCCATGATTCCCTGTCTAAAGTTTCTTCTTTAAGATCCTGAAACGACACGACTTCCACTTTCTCTTTCAGTTGGTCCATGTATGCTAATCTTGGCCTGCCACTCTTCCTTCTGCCTTCTACTTTGAGTTCTTTGGTTTTAAGAAAAAATCAAATTTTCCCTAAGAAAAGACTGAATTCAGAAAACTTCATATGACATTTTTAACTTCAAATTTGATCAGAAATCCGCTGTTGAATTTTTTCCCTTTCCTCATGGGCACATTGTATAACTGTCAGAAGTTCATTCTTCGAAATCTGCAACTATAGGCCACTCGAGCTAGAATTTTATTAATGTCGCAGTAATACGCGCTACAAGCATGTGCATTCGAGGCACTCGCCACCGCTTCAAGCCCGCTGCCAGATGGCTTGGCTTCGACGATGGTGCCGCCCTTCCCCACATTGATTAACACTTTTTCTAGAACTTGATAGTTTTATTTTCACTAATTACTTACTACTCATTTTAAATTATTGTATGTTATTTGAATAAAAGATTGGTTTGTTTACTAAAAAGCCACTATGCCCACGGAAAAGCAACCATATTGAAAAAATAAAAAGCGTTTGGTTATCATTGCTGTTGTTGCCGATGCGATGTTAGGTACCTAGAGTCCGTGAGGTTTAAGCATAAAAATTAGAAATTTTAGAAATTAACCTTATATTATTGTGATGTTAAGTTTACCAGAAAAATGGTGAGTTTTACGCTCATTTATTAATAAGATAATCTCTAAGTTCGCTCTTACAAGGAAGGGTACCCAACTGTCCGACTCCGATTTTATTCATTTTGATATAATTATGTTATAATCATATCATTCTTTATTCATGTTCTCCAACATAATATTGAAATCAATTATTAATTATAATTTTTATTGAACAAAACTCTTTTCAGAAAATAGAAGGTTTGGTCAATTTTCAGTACTTTGTAGGCTTTTCTCCTAACAGGTTGAGTTAAAAAAATACGTGTCCGTTATTTTAGACTACTCTATAACATATATCAAAATGAATAAAATCGGAGTCGGACAGTTGGGTACCCTTCCTTGTTAGATCGGGCTATATTAATTAGGGCTTAATGTAATCCTAGTTCATTGTAAGTACTGTAACTTATGCTTATTAATTTTAAAATACTTACTTAGACGTTTTGGCGTTTTGTTCTCTTCTTCTTCGACCTTGCTGTTGGATTTCTTCGGTACTTGCTCCGAGTCATCTGGAATTATAACGGAAATAACATTACCGACAGTAATTTTAATACTTATCGAAGTAAGATCACGTCCCGAGGGAGAAGTTACAGTATAATATTATATGCGTCGTGGACGTACCTAAATGAGTTTTAGTTTTCAAATTCTAAGTACCTTATTTTTGAGGTTTGATCTTGCACGAGCTTATTCGATCTTAATAATTAGAATGTATGCAATTAATGGAATCAGGCGTTTACTTTGCCGAAGTCCATATTAAAGGATGAACAATATTACTTTGCTCTTCCGCGATACAGAATTTGAAGTTAATTAGTGTAACCCGCTATAATTACTTGCGTATTTTTTGCATGCAAATAATTTTCCCATCCTCCCGCCGCAAAAATAAATACACAAATAAATATAACAAGGCAACAAGGATAGATATCCTGATGATGTCTCGTAGAGAGGAAGCACGTGTCGAATATAGCGTTATTGGTGGTGGTTTGTTATAGTTATTTGCGTATTTATTTTTGCGGCGGGAGGGTGACAAAATTATTTGCATGCAAAAAATACGCAAGTAATTATAGCGGGTTACACTAATTAACTACACGTTCGGTATCGCGGAAGAGCAAAGTAATATTGTTCATCCTTTAGAATGTATGCCCCAGAAAAATTATCCATTAGGTTACATCAACTAAGTAACATTTTGCAGATAATAGTTTGAGATATTATTTTTATTACTAATCAAAATCAAATCAGCTTGTAAGTCTAATTTAAATAAGCCCAATCAAACCTAGATCTGAAAAATCCTAAGTTTTTGGGATTTATTTTGAAAACATACCTATAATTAAATAATTACTAAATTAGATTGACATTCTATGTAATCATCAAGAAATTTTGTCTAATTGATTTTGAATACCTAATAACTATATTGTCAGTTTAAGATGTTTGATAGGTACCATTTAAACGTTTCTAACTTCAAAATACTATTTTTCTCATTTCAAGTAGATTCAACACTTCATAAAATAGGTACAATATGGCTTCAATCCACATCCCACAGAACAAAACACTACCGACCTTGAGCTATAATATATAACATTTAATTAAATCAGGCTTACGTAGCAACATGTAGGTCGCTTATGAAACTTCTGACAAATTGTACGCATATATTGCGAACGTATAACCTGGCATTTAGGGATACACAGTATAATACGTTTATGTCAGGAAAAA
This sequence comes from Thaumatotibia leucotreta, assembly GCA_025490895.1. NCBI lineage: Eukaryota > Metazoa > Arthropoda > Insecta > Lepidoptera > Tortricidae > Thaumatotibia > Thaumatotibia leucotreta. Next base: position 300 of record JALPQI010015795.1, on the reverse strand, counting down.
TAAAATAGGATTATGTAGAAGGTATTCATATTGGGTAATTTCATACATTTCATCTGAAAAAAAGTACAATGAACATTGGTATCTGTTATTTTATACGGGCAAAAAACATAAAACAACAGAATGCAGAAAAAACAATATCATTTTAATAGACCCATTTATTACGAGTAGCTATCGTATTTTGATGATTTCTACGATACAGGCTTAGCCTACTGTGGAAGTCACTGTCAAAGTGTGAATCGACCTTAAAACTTTTTTCAATAAAATATTTTTACTTTTTTATTTTTTTTTTACTTTTTATTC